>PVJO010009547.1:0-68914 GCA_004026905.1 Hystrix cristata
CCACCCCTCCCCTCTCCTCCCTCCCTCCCTATTAATATCAGGTTCATTCATCATTTTCCATATTTTCCCTTTCCCCTCTCTTTCCCCTGTTGCCTTTCTGCTTTTCCCCTTCTTTCTTTCTAGCACTCCTCTCCTCTGCACACCATCCTCCTTTTATATAATATCTATTTCACCTCTTTGTCCTTATTTACAGTTATGGTCTCTCATATCAGAGAAACAATTCGATGTGTGCTCATGAGTGTCCGATTTATTTCACTTAAGAGTATGTTCTCAAGAAACATCCATTTATATATGAATGACTCTAGTTTATCCTTTTTATGGCAGTGTAGTACTCCATACTTTGCTATTTCATTTTTACTGCCCATCCCACCCTGCCTCAAAAGGATGAGCAATAAGTTCCACCAATGAGAGGAAAATTTGTCCTTTTCCTCCCATTTGTTTTTGTCAACATTGACTCATGAATATTTATTTTATTCTTTGGGTTATAGTCTTTCCATAACACTGGTAATTTTATTATTCCAGCTGTTCTACCTTTAGGTGTTGGAAACTATTTCAGATTGCCTTCTTACTTTTTTTTTTTTTTTTTTTTTGTACTGGGGATTTACGTCAGGGCCTTGCACTTACTAGGCAAGTCCTCTGTCACTTCAGCTAAATCTTCCAACTCCTCCTATACCTTTTTAATGTAACACTATTCCTCTTTTTTATTTTCTTTTTTATCATTACATGTTTTAAATTCACTGGGTTTACAACCATCTTGGAGAATAGTTACATGTATGTATTACAGATTTTTTCCTAATCCTCTTGCTCTTCCATCCATCTCCTCCCTCCTCTTATTCGCCTATGGTCTTTTACATGCTTACATATATTTTTGGTCTTAGCTCATGTTATGGGATAAGTTTACGTTGACTGGAGTTGTTAGGATCCTGTACATGGAACATCTTTATTCCTCTCACTTTCCCTTACCCTCACCCTCCTCCTTACCCCTCATCATTGTTTCCTTGGACCACTTCCCTATTGGATGAAATCTGTCCCCTTGTCCATTTCTGTCCAGCCTTTATCATTTTCTTTGCTTGTACTTTGCCTCACTCAAATGAGAGATACCATGCAGTATTTAAGCTTGTGTGTCTGTAGAGATACCGTGCAGTATTTAAGCTTATTTCACTCAATATTATATTTTCCAGGTGCATCCATTTTCCCACAAATGCCACAAATTTGTCATTCTTTATAGTAGACTAGTATTCCATTATATATAGATTCCACATTTTGTTTATTCAATCATCCATTGATGGATATGCAGGCCACTTCCAGGACTTAGCCACTATGAATTTTGCTGCTATAAACATTGGTATGCATGTATCGCTGTAATATGATGACATAAATTCTTTGGGGAAGATACCTAGCAGAGGAATAGCTGTGTTGTATGGGATTTCTAATTTCAGTTCTTTGAGAATTCTCCATACTGATTCCCATAATGGTCGTACTAGTTTGCATTCCCATGAACAATGCAGGAGGGTTCCTTTTTTGCCACAGCCATGCCAGCATTTGTTATTGTTTGATTTCCTAATGATTGCCATCCTTTCTGGAGTAAAAGAGAATCTTAGCATTGTTTTAATTTGCATTTCTCTAATGGCCAGAGATGTCGAACATTCAGCATCAGATTAATTTATTTATAAACTATGTAAGACTATTTTACTAAGTCAGGGTACACTTTTAGATACATTGTCTGCACTGGATTACAATAGCTTTTTCCTTCTTTCTCTTTTTTCTTCTTATCTGTCACACACACACACACACACACACACACATACACTTTTTTCATATAAAAGAAATCATGTAATGCTTGAGCTGTGGTCTGAGTTACTTCAGTTAACATTATGGACTCAAGGTGCATCTATTTTCCTACAAACGACTGAAGTTTATCTTTTTTACAGCAGAGTAGTACACCATTGTGTATAAATACCTTGTTTTAAAATCCATTTATCTCTTAATGGACATATAGAGTGTTTCCAAGATTTAGCTTTTAAGAATTATGCTGGTATAAACATGGTTATGCATATGTCACTGTGCAATCCTCAGTAAGGTACTGGCAAACACAATGCAGCAAATCATATAAAAAAGCATATACCATGACCAAACAGGATTCATCCCAAGGATGCAGGGATGATTCGACTTAGCCAAATCAATAAGCATGATACATGCCATAAAGAGAAGGAAGGACAAAAATCACACAAGCATCTCAACAGATGCAGAAAAATCATTTGACAAAATCCAACATCCATTCATGAAA
Source organism: Hystrix cristata (assembly GCA_004026905.1). Classification (NCBI taxonomy): domain Eukaryota; kingdom Metazoa; phylum Chordata; class Mammalia; order Rodentia; family Hystricidae; genus Hystrix; species Hystrix cristata. The sequence continues at coordinate 2,288 of PVJO010009547.1, forward strand.
AAAATACTGAAGAAAATAGGAATAGAAGGTCTTTATCTCAACCTGATAAAAGCCACCTATGACAAACCAATGCCTAACTTCATACTTAAAGGAGAGAAGGTGAAAGCTTTCCCTCTAAAATCAGGAACAAGACAAGGATGCCCACCACCACCAGTTCCTGAAACATTAGCAAAAGCAATACACAATAAAAAGAAATAAAAGGGATATGAATAGAGAAGGAAGTTAAATTATCATTATTTGCAGGCGATATGATCCTCTACACTGAAGACCCCCCAAACTCCATCACAAGACTCTTAGAACTAATCCAAATTTGGCAGTGTAGCAGGATACAAAGTCAACATTCAAAAATCAATAGCACTTCTATATTCCAATAACAAACTCATTGAGAGAGAAATTAGAGGAAAACTACCTTCACAGTAGCACCATGAAAAATGAAATACTTAGGAATTAACCTAACCAAGGAAATTAAAAGGATCTGAAATGGAAACTTTAGTATACTCTAAAAAAGGATGATGAAGAGGATTTCAGAAAATGGAATGATGTTCCCTGGTTTTGGATAGGCAGAACTAATGTAGTCAAAATGGCTATACTTCCATGTGTATACTACCATTATATACATTTAATGCAATCTAAATCAAAATAACAGCAATATTCCTTACAGAACTGTACAAAAGAACCCTAAAGATCATAAGGAACCAAAAGAAACCTAGAATAGGAAAAGTGACTCTGGGCAACAAGAGTAAGGTAGAGGGCATCAGAATCCTGGATTTCAAGTTATACTACAAAGCTAAAATGATAAAAACAAAAAACAAAAAACATGATATTGGAAAAATACTTATGGATCAATAGAAGAGAATGTAAAACATGGAAACAATACCAGGCGTAATCAGCTACGTTATTTTTAACAAAAGAGCCAAATTTCTTTGCTAGAGAAAAGATAGCCTCCTTGACAAGTGGTGCTGGAAAAACTGGCTCTCTACATGCCAAAGGTTGAATTTAGACCCCTATCTCTTACCGTGCATTAAACTAAAATGAAAATATATTAAATATCTAAACATTAGAACAGGAACACTTAATCCAGGAACACTGGAAGACAAAATAGTTGAAACTCTTGAAGATATAGGTGTAGGCAAGCAAAGACTTTCTAAACAATACTCCAGTTGCACAAAAAATAATACCAAGAATCAACAAATGGGATCATATCAAATTAAAAAGCTTCTGTGCATCAAAGGAAACCACACACAGAGTGAAGAGACATCCTACAAAATGCAAAAAAAATTTGCTAGCTACATCTCAGACAAAGGACTAATATACAGAATGCATAAATATCTCAAAAATATTAGAACCCTCCCAATTTAAAGACCCAGTTAAAAAATGTGCATCTAAAATGAATAGACACTTCTCAGATGAAGAAATGCAAATGGCCAATAAATATATGAAAAAATGTTCTACATCACTGGTCATTTGAGAAATACAAATTAAAACAACACTGAGACTCAATCCGACTCAAGAAAAAATGGCTGCTATCACGAAATCAACCCATAACAAATGCTGTTGAGTCTGTAGGGAGAAAGTAACCCTTCTTCATTGCTGGTGGGACTGTAAACTAATGTAACCATTATGGAAGTCAGTATGGAGATTCTTCAAAAAACTAGAAGTAGTAATTCCATTTGATCCAATTATTTCCTTTCTAAGCATCTTCCCAAAAGAGTTATCCCATCATTCTTACCACTTTCTGAAGGAGTTCTGGAAGTCCTCTTTTGTGTTTTTAGTTGTGCAGTTGTTTTTGTCTTGATGTCCTAAATATATTTAAAGTATTTGCCTTTCATGACAATTTTAACTTTTTGGAAGAGTCAAAAGTAACAGCATGCCAGATTCAGTGAATAAGGTGGATGAAGGCACTCTTTTTATATAACAAAAAATCCCATAAACATTTGTAACATATTTAGGACCTGGGGGCAGCCACCATAAGACATAAAAGAGGACCTCCAGAACTTCTTCAGAAAGTGGCTTTTCTTTGTTGGTAGGTTTTTAATTACTTCTTCATTTTCAGTGGCTGGTATTGGATTATTTAGTATTTTTGTCTCTTCTTGATTCAGTTTTGGTAATTCATATGTTTCTGGGAATCTGTCCATTTCTTCAGTCTTTTCCATCTCGTTTGAGTATAGGTTCTTGAGGTAGGTTTTGATGGTCCTTTGGATTTCCATTGGGTCAGTTGTGACTTCACTACTTTCATCTTTTGTTGAAAAGACTCAAATCTGTCCTTTTTCTAATAAGATTGGCTAGGAGTTTGTCTATTTTATTTAATCTTTCAAAGAACCAACTATTTGATTCTTTGATTCTTTGTATTGTTTTCTTAGTCTCAATTGCATGAATTTCAGCCCTGACCTTTATAATTTTCTCTCGTGCATGAGCTTTGGGTTTGATTTGTTCTTTTTCTAGATATTTGAGGTTCAACATTAGGTTGTTTATTTGAGCTTACTCTGTTTTCCTGATGTGGGTGTTCAACACAACGAATTTCCTGCATAGAACTGCTTTCATTGCCTCCCATAATTTCTGGTATGTTGTATTGATGTTATAATTTAATTGTATAAAGTGTTTAATTTCTTCTTTAATATCTTCTGTGACCCAGCTGTTGTTCATAAGGATGTTATTTAGTTTCCACATGTCTATGTGGTTTTTTTTTTTCTTTTTTGGTTTCTGTTACCATTGATTTCCAGTTTCATTGCACTATGGTCTGATAGCATGCATGGGATAATTTCAATTCCTTTACATTTACTTAAGCATGCTTTATGAGCTAGTATGTAGTCTGTTTTGGAGAATGTCCAGTGTACAGCCATGAAGAATATGTATTCTGCTCTTGTGGGGTGGAACCCTCTATAGACAATAGGTAAAAGAAAGATAATATTCAAAAGGGAGGAGAAGTAGAAAGGGAGAAAGAGGAAGAGAAGGAAGGGAAAGAGGAAAGAAAGGAAAAATGGGAAAAATGTAAATAAACCAGATGTAAATAGGGAAGGGTGGGAAAATATAAGGGAGGGGAGAGAAAGCGGGGGAGGACCAAGATACATTATGTACTGGTACAAATTAACAATGATGGATGTGATCATTATGTATACAATGTGCCAATATATGTTCTTGGTAAAAATAAATAAATTAATTAATTTTTAAAAAAAAGAAAGCAGCAAGAAAAATGACATAAATGTGTTTGAAGCAAGGAGGGGTATTTTGAAGTGAATAAATGACCATGCATCATTTACTATAATATATTTTTAGATTTAATTACTCATACCTCATAAAAAATAAGCACAAGATCAGACTAATATTTCTGATTCTAATTCATTCTAGCATCTGTCTCTGATTTATTTGCATTTTTATCTGTTTATAAAATGTCTGAATCCCATTAAAAGCAATTAATTATTTGTTCAAATATAGCATATATGTAATGTAGTTTCAGAATTGCTACTCTGTGTCTCTGCAATAAAGAAATTTATTGCAAGAAAAAAATTCTTTTTTTCTTATCCTTATGGTATCCAGTTAAACCATTATTTTTCAAAAGTACTTATGTCAGCAGTCTCTAATTTATGAAAACATATTTGAGAAGATAGAATTTAGAATGACAGATTTAAGGGAAAAAACTGTAAAACTCTCAGAAATATAAATCAGGACTGAAGTCAATCATCAGTCTAATCAGTGTTAAAAAATCAGCTCTTAGATAAAGAGATAGATAATGATGAATATCCTCTATGATGACAACCCTTTTTCCTCCATTTCTCAAGAGGCTTAAAATCAGAAATTGCTCTCAAATTTTTTTTTTGTCTTTCTTTGTCACCTTGCGTATTGTTCTCATATTTGGGTTTCTAGATGATGAGCAATAAGAAAGAGCATTGGATAAAGAATCGTGGCTCTGTGCATTTAGAGATTTGTAATTTTGGGCAAATTAAATATTTCATTCTAATTTTCTTGTGGGCATAAAATAATAATCCCTTTGTTATTTTTCCTTGGCTTACCACATAGTCTAAAATTGTACATACACATACATATATATGCGTGCATATATATGTATGTGTATGTATAATTTTAAAGTAGTTAAAATTAAAGGACTACTTCTCAATTCGGAAAGGAATTTTCTTTGGCTAATAGGCAAAAACTATCTGTTATTGTCAATTTTCTGCATCCACAGATTAATTCTAAGTAATGTAACCTAATAGAGATAAGCTAGGAGACCTGTTGTAATATATATTGATGAAGCAAATCAAATAATATTGTTCAAATTTAATTATCTATGCATACATATTATTGTTTTGTGGCACAAGGAAGATAACTTTTAATTACATGAAACCTTTTAACTGTACTTAGATTACGTTTATGTTCAAATATATAGACTAAGAAATCAATCCAATATATCTGACAAACCTACAGATTATAAGCAATAACAATACTAATAACTTATGTTCCCTGTAATTTAGTATAATCCTTAAAATTCCTTGGAAATGTACAATGTAATGGCATGTACTTGATTTAAAGTTTTAGAAAAGAGCAGAGACAGGAGCCTTGCCAGGATAGGCTCATCAGAATTGTATTTGGCTGATAGAGGTCACCAAATGTGTCCAATATATCAAGTATTAGTGTATCACCAAATGACAACTTTAAAGCCACAAAAATGTTGTATTTGCAAAACTTTAGTAGGAAAAGGAATAAAATGGTAGTAGCTTGCCAATCTTCTCACTCTACAAAAACTACATGTTAGAACGAAGAATTCAACTGACTGAAGGATACACAATTCTCATATCATTCGAACAGTGCAGTCACTTTCCCAGATTTTCTGAAAAAATCTGGGCGACTCTGTTCTTACTTTCTTTACAAAGTTTTGGTTTAGAAATTGATAAAGAGGCTATAAATGAAAAGAAAAAGGAAAGAACTTGTCTGGTACCTACTATATGCCAGGCTACATGTTTTATAGATTATTAATTCAATAACTCTCCATCCCCCAACACTGCAGTATTGGTATTCTAGTTCCCATTTGACAGAGAAGAAAACTGAGACTAAAGATGAATATGGAAACATATAACCCTCAAGTGCTGAAATTGGTTTTGTAAAACAGGATCAGGCTATATCTTAAAATTTTGTTCTACATATACTATTATGGTATGGGAAAAATTTTAAAATTTTACCTAAAGAAAAACATAGAACCATGTAGGCTATGGTAAAACTTTGAGACTTTAAATAGCATGAGAAATCATTTGGTGGGGGGTACTCTAGGTACCACGTGGAAAACAATCAGGAGAAGAGCGGGGGGGCATAGAAATTGGTCAGAAAGCAATTGGAATAGTCGAGATACTATCAGAACTTCTACCTGCCCCCAACGAACATCTAATCATAGGTAAAATAATGTTTTATATCATCCAAATCCTTTCTTAATCAATACTTAAAACTTTTTTCTTCTTCTGTATTTGAACTGTTCTTGTTTCTTTAGTACTTCAGGTGGATCATTAGGTCATTTATTTGGGCTCATTCTTTTTCTTATGTGGGATTTTACAGATATACACTCTTTGGACTGCGTTTATTGCATCCCAGAATTTCTGGTTTGTTGTACTGGCATTGTATTTTAATTCTAGAAACGCTCTTACTTCTTTCTTATTATTTTTCCTGTGACCCATTGATTATTCGGGAGTATGTTGCTTAACTTCCATTCATTTGTGTAATTTCAGTGGTTTCACCACTGATTTCTAGTTTCATTGCACTATGATCCGATAGAATGCATGGTAAAACTTCAAATTGTTAGCATTTACTTAAGCGTGCTTTATTTGCTCTATTTTAGAGAAAGTTCCGTGTGCTGCCAAGAAGAATGTGTATTCTGTTGTTAGGTGTAACACTATGTATTTATTTAGTCCAGTCCATTGTTCAAAAGTTTGGATCAACTCTGTTGATATTTTGTCTATTTGATCTATTTGTGATAGTGGGGTATTGAGGCCCTGCACGATAATTGTATTGCTATTAATCTGATATGTTATTTCCAGTAGTGATTGTTTTAAGAAGTAGGGTGTACTGTAATTTTTGGCATGCATATATTTATAATTGTTATCTCTTCCCCTCTTGAATAATCCTCTTAACAAATATGTAGTGACCTTGTTTGCCCCTTCTGATAAGTTTTGGCTTAAAGTCTGGATTGTCTGAAAATAGGATAGCTACTTGTGCTTGTTTTTGGGTTCCTATTGCATGGAATATTATTTGCCGTCCTTTGACTTTCAGTCTATGCATTTCTTTTGGGTTAAAAGTGTTTCTTGTATATAGCATATTGTTGGCTCTTATTCCTTGATACATTCTGCTAATCTGTCTTTTCATTGTTGAATTGAGATGATGCACATTGATGGTTATAACTGATAGGTATTGACTTATTGTCATTGTATCATTTTTCTCCTGCTGATTTCCTTTTTTCCCCTTCTATTTAATTGTTCATCCTAACTAGTGCATTCATTCAGTTGATCCTTTTGGCATTTCTTAGCTTCATTGTCTCTTTCAAGGATATTCTTGAGATTTTTTTTTTCGAGTGCTGATTTGGTAGTCATGGATTTATTTAGATGCTCTTTATCATGGAAAAATCTTTCTCCATCAATTTTGCAAGATCATTTTGCAGTATATACCCATCTGGTTTGGAAATTTTCTTTTAGGGGTTGGAATTCTTTACTATAAGCTCTCTTTTACTCTTGGGTTTGTGTAGAGAAATCTGCTCTAATTTTGCTGCACTTTCCTTTATAAGCCATTTGTTGCTTTTCTCTAACAGGTTTTAAAATTCTGCTCTTGATATTTCTGGTATTTTGATATAAATTTTGATATATCTTGGGATTGCTCTTTTCTGATCGTAGCTATTTGGGGTTCAATATGCTTTATCTATATATTAAATACCTTTTTCATGTTTTGAAATTTTCCTGTTACTCATTTAAATAGGTTTTTATGCTCTTCGTGCTATCCTGATTTTTTCCTAATTCCAATTAATCTTAGGTTAGTCTTCATTGCATCATCTATGAGCTATTAGATCCATTTTTTATTTCTGTTTTTGTTTTTATGTTGTCCCTTATTAATTGACCACCAACCACAGCCCTGTCTTGTAGATGCAACATTCTATCCTCACACTGGTCTCTTCTAATACACATACTTTCAATAGAATTTTTAACCTTCTGGATTTCTCTTTAGAACAGTTTATGGACTACAGTTCCTTTTCATGCTTGGAATTCATGATTTGCATGTTTTCTTTTTAGCTCTGCTAATATTTTCTTAGTGTATTCTCTAGGCTCAATGATCATTTCTTTCTTTGGGATCATTATCTGTTTACTTATATTTTCTTTGATTTCATTAAATACCTTATTGATCTGTTTTGTTAAGTCTACTGTTATCCTTTAAGATATTTCATCTGTGTAAGTTTTGATATCCTTCCCATTTATGCCCCCCAGACTGGCTTTAGGTGTGTTGTGAGTTTTTGAAGGCATTTTTTGCCTTGTTTTCTCATGTTTCTAGTTTTGTTTGCTTGTTTGCATTATTCGTTCTGTTCTGAGTCTTGTGGATTAATTATGGTAGGTAGCTTTGTTGCTAGTATGGATACCTCTTTATGTAAATTCCACTTTTTCAGAGATGTCTTCTGGGCATAGGTAACTATTGGCCTTTGCCTATGTCCCAGGATCCAACTATCTCTGTTTATTTGATAGGAGAATTTGCAGCTTATTTGGCCCCATGCTCAGTTCTTCAGGAATGGCAGCAGTGTTGTCTGTGACCATTAGGCAACCCAGATATTCATATATAGAGAAAGCCAATAAATAGCAACAACTATGTCACTTTGGCTGAAGTAGTAAAATCAACAACAATAGTATCAAATACAAACTAGATATTGACACACACTGGGAACAAATAATGAACTAACTTCAGCTAAAGAAAATAGACTTTTAGTATAAATTCTAATACAAAACAGATATTGATCTACAGTAAAATCTACTCGATACAACAACTTTACCTCCATTAATAATATAACAGTTTTCAACCATAGTAAGATATGTTTAACTATGTGTAGATTCATAATTTAATGGTTATACTTGTAAACATAGAGGTAGTAGGGAATGGGAACCCAAATTAAGGAGTAAAAGAAAATTAGTAATATTAGATAAAAGTAAAAGAAAATCCACTAAAAAAAGATACATATAAAACAGAGAGTAAACTTAAGGAAAAAAAAAGAAAAAATATTAGGGACAAATTTAAAAAGAGCAAGAAAAGGAAAGAGACAGAGGAAAAGATGAGCTAGTCAAACAAATAAAGATAATATTAATAAAAATGGGGAAAAAGCAAATGGGAAATAAAATTCTGAACACCACCAAAAAGAAAAAAGAAAAACTCAGTAGAAAGAAGAGGGTATAAACCCCAGTCCATGGTACTGTCCAACCTGACTCATCCCCACTCACACTATTACAGGGGGAGCTGTGAGACGGCTGATCTCCTCTGGATATGAGCATCAGGGAGGGGCCCAAAGAGACACTGGACTCGATGCCATCACTTTAGATGCAGCCACCTCCGAACACCAGACATGCTGAACCTAGGCTCCCACCAGAAAATGTAGACCCTGTGTTCTTCCTGGCCTGAGCTTGAACTTCTCAAGGAATTTGGGAGGATCTATGTCTAGCCTTCATTTTGTCCCAGTTTGTCTCTCATGGGTATCTCTCACCAAGTCACTGTGGAAGGGTAGTTTGGTGTCACTGAGTCTCACATGATCAACCCCTTCCCCAAATGGTGTCTGAGTAAACTATCTCTGACAACATGGCCAGCACACAACTAGGTTTTTCTCCCACTCTATCCCACTGTGAAGAAGTCATACAGACACATTCAAGGTAAAGCTTCAAACTGTTTTTTATTTGTTTGTTTGTTTTCTTTTATTTTTGTTTTTGTTTTCTTTTATTTTTTTCAGCTTTTACCAGCATTACCCTTTTCTGGGGTCAGTGCTTAGTGCTGTTGGACCATCTCTTGCTTATCTCTGAAGCCTCTGGCTCTCCTGGGCAGACTCACCTCTTCTGTGGGCAGTTAGCCTCTTCCGTAGTCAGGGCAGTTGTTTGACAGTCACTTGTGTGGCCCAGGGCTGAGGGGACCTGGGGTGGAATTGGAAGTTTGACACCTACAGCAGGCAGGGACCTTCCTGCTGTAGCATGTGGTAGGCAGTTCTGTTGCATTTCTAATGATTAGCATGACATACAGCCATTATGAAATCATGATGCTAAAGAAGGTGAAATGTTGAAAAATAAGAAGAAAGTATATTCTCATGACATTTTGATTATATTTCTCAAGATTTGTTCTACTAGAAAAACTAAAACAACATTTTAACATTATTATTCTTTTTGGGAACATTGCATGAACAAATCCTATGAAATGTAATCAAAATATGAGGAGTTTGTTTTTGTGTGTTGATAATGCTTAAGGTGTGATGTATCTTGATAACAGCTGTTTGGAATAGCTTTATTTTCTTAAAGGGTGGACTATAAACACAAAAAAACCTTTCCTTTATTTGTGAACTAGATAAAAAATCTATATGTCTATTTTTTCCAATATTTTATTAACAAATTTGATTGATTTAAATGTCACAAATTAATATTAAACTCTCACATATATAGCCTTAGTCTTTATACAGCTCATTGGAAAAAATCTACAGACTTTTTGCTTGTTCCTGACTTTTTTCAATACAAGGAAATTTTTAAAAGAAAAATAAAGTGGAGTTATGCTATTATTTTGAAAACATTTTAGAAAGTGTGGAGAACATAATGTCAGTATTGAAGACATATATAAAATCATTGATACATAGCCCATATGGTTCATGGTTTATTAATTGAAGATGGATTAATTTTCATATTTACCACCCTATGTGATATTTCCTAGTTTTAGTTGTTTGGCATAGAATAAGACTCATATGAAAGTTTGTTATTTTGTACTACAGAATTCTGTAGCCATTTTGAATAGGAAAAGTTACAGTATTATGTTTTAATAATAAAAAACCAGAGTCTATCAGAAATTGAACTAATAATTTCTGGGGGAATAATAACATATTAGAACTGAAAACTCGTTTTGGGGATAATATGAAGTGTAATAAGACTGATATATAGAGGTTATTTCATAGCTCATCTTTTATGGATTGCCTATAGTTTTTTGTGGGCGGGTACGCTAACTTGACAAAAATAAAGAAGGCTCTTATAGATGTTGTTAAGTCTCAGCTCAATAATTAGGAGTAATGTGAGCTGTGCCTGATGACTGATGATGACTGAATAATTGAAATGTCTAAGAAAAATTCTGTATTTACTGAGGAGCTTCCACTTCTTAAGGGGAAGTGGAGTAGCTTTTATTTTTGGTCACTAGGGAGTACTGTGTAGGTTTCACTCAAATCATATTACTATTTTCTCCATACTCATGATTCTACTACTGATTTTGCTAAATAGTTTTTCTTGAAAAATTAATTTACTCTGGCAAGTTTGATTGTAACTTCATTATATTTTGATGAAAATATACTACAAAATTTCAAAAGGTGGGCTAATAATTCTGAATTTTAAAATGGTATCTTTCTTTTATGAAGTACCCTTGTTTATTTTTGAAATCTTTTTAATGAAATAAAAACAAATGGCACTGGTGAATAAAGCTAAAGAGGTTCAATTATTATTTACTATTCCGTTTCTATTAAAAGTTATTTACCTGCTTTTCTACTTTGAATCATTTGCTTGGTAACCATCATTGTAAAGAAAGACCTCACACTAAACAAGTATTGTAAGCCTATGTGATAAGAATTTAAATATAGAATATAGAGAGTTTGAATACTTACAATGTTGCTTTGTGTCTAGAGACACAAAGAATGCACACGAAGAATTTTCCAAATGTATATAAAGAAATTCTACATACACAAAGAATTTTCCAAATTTTCACTTGGTTGTGGAGAGACTAATCTTGAAAATAGTTGTGGAAAAGCCACACTTTTGTTACTATAAGCTTGTTTTGCATCATTTATTATAAGGGTGATCCAACTTCTATTTTTATCCCCCTCTTGAGCTTTTGGATTGATTAAGCTGATCTGGCTGCTGCTCATTCCTCTCTCACCTCCTTATGTGGCTGTCTGTAGGAAAAAGGACATCTTCAGTAACTGGAACATGGTTCCTCACTCCAAAGCATGAATGTGATTATGCTCCCTTGCTCTAATCTGTGATTTGCTGATCTGTTGGTTCCACTGAGATGCAATCATTATCTCTCTTTCACCTGTGCTTTGCAGACACTGCTTCCTGCAGCCAGTTATCAAGTTGCATATATCCAGTATATTGAGAGACAGCATAATGATTAGTTCTGCATAAATTTCAGTTTCCTAAAAATCCACTCACAACACAGTCCATGACTTTTTCCATAAGCCTTGGTTCCCAACAAACCTGTTTCCAAAGGGTACAGTTAGGTAAATGAGTTATTGGGTCTGCTTGCTACTCCTCGCCAGACAATGATGCGTCCATACAGCATTAAATCCAAAGATGTCCCAGCACCAGTGCATTAGAAGAGGTAAAGACACTCTGCTATAGTCTCAAGGACACTTCGAGCCATCATTGTTGATTTGACTTAGCTCCATTTCAGAAAGTTCTAAATTTAAGTTTGCCTGCAACATGCTCTACTCTGCAGGAAATTTTCAGTGTAGTAGCCTATTCTGAATAGTTTTGTGGATGTCCAAGCCACTGTTCCCCAGCTTAATGCCAGAGCTTCTCTTTCTTACCTCAGTCAGTGTCCTGATGCCAGTTACCAGACGACACAATCCACCTCATTCTTTCCAATGTTTAATCATCAAGCGTGGAGGCTCAATCAACCCTGGCCTTTCTGTTTCCTGCCAGAAAGAAGTCCCACAATTCTAGAATTGTTTAATTTTTAATCATCCCAGCTCTAATTTTCCCCACTGCTCTGGCCCCTCCATCACTGATTCTTTTTGCTCTACTTGTCCTCAGTGGTTGTTCCTGGAATGATTCTGCTCTACCTTTGCTCAAATGTGGTCAGATTTTTGATTTTTCTCCCATGCTTCGCTGTTTAACCCATTTCCTTAATTCTCAGGAATTTTCCCACGTGTTTCTTCCATGAATACAACTTTCCCCTAGACTCTGGTATGTTCTGCATCTGGGTAGCCAACATACTACAGCCAGCTTGCCTTGAACTTTGCATAAAACTTGTATAAAATCAGCCAGTTTTCCTTGCTAGATTTTTGCAGGGCATTCTGTTCCTTACCAGAAGTTTTTTTGTTCATTTGTTTGTTTGTTTTCTGTCTGTACCAAGCCACAGGCAGGTATGGAGAAAATGGAAAGACCAATCTTAAATGTCACCTACTACCTGGGGGCCTATTTTATTGAAAGATACATCTTATATGATTTGGGCCTTATTAATTTTTTTTTAATGGTGCCGGGGGATTGAACTCAGGACCTTCTGCTTGCAAGGCAAGCACTATAACCACTGAGCTAAATCCCCAGCCCCTAGGCTTATTAATTTTTCAACATCTCTGTTTTGGAGATATTCTTGTAATGATTTAGAATTAACTTTTTGTGTATGTCAATTTTTCTATGTCTATATCTACATTTAAATATTATCTCTGTTCAATCCTCTGGAAGCAGAGAAATTCTTCATATCCATTTTGTCCTGAATGGCCTAAGCCAGTGTTCAGAGAAGGTCTCTGATATGGCGTCATTGTTTAAATTCTATTTGTCTACTTCTCTGGAGTTGATAAACTTCTCTCCCAGAAGGTCACAAATTCCTGAGTTTAACATATCTTGTTGTTTTACTGAGTTCTGATATTGATCAAGTGAAATGAAGTTCAGAAGAGACACTTTCTCTTTAACAGCAAACAGAACAAACACAGTATATTTACTTTCATTAATCAAATTACATGAAGTTAACTAATATTATTTCTTTCATCTTCTCATATTGAGAAAAAGCTCTAAATTAGGCAGCCAAATTCTGGTTGTAAGAAATTCCAGCATTCAGCTACTGCTCACAGCCTAGAAATTCCTAGCAAACCTAATACCATCAGGGGATGTGACTATGCACACATAATTGCACAGCTCTCTTTTTAGGACTTCATAATGTGTTCTCTAAATTGATATCATTTGGCTATAACTATAAATTCATGACAGACCACAAAGGGTTACAATTATGAATCATGGTTTTGTTCCTTAAGGATCCCACAGAAAAACTGAAAACTTAGAACCTTATTTAAGACAGTGGAATACTTTCAACCATCATTTTTTCCATATTTTTGACAAAATACATTGTCTCAAGACTATATAATAATGGTGTTTTTAATGCTTACTCAAAGATCCACAAGGTTCTATGAAGGGATACATATTTTCCAACAGCCATTGTAAACTATGACAGTAATGGAATTGATTACTTTTATTGGTAATGAATACTTTAGATGGGGTTGAATTTTTTAAAATTGTACAGACCATCCTACCAAACTAGGTCATCCATCCTGTTTTTCTCTCTTTTTCTTTCCATTATCACATTCTCCATACTCTGTAATTGTATATGTATTTGTTCACATGCATTCTGATTTCTGTCTTGAACACAAGAATATAATTCGTGTGCTACATGAGACCAGATATTACGAATATTTTACTTATCAATTTATGCCTAGCACCTAAAGTTATTGCTCAGTATGTATCTGTTAAATATATTAAGTACTCAAAAAACGACCAGTTTGATGGACTCAAATGAGATTCCATTAGCTTGTTCTTGAGATACAATCTAAGGCAGCAATAGCTAAATTGAAATAAATTTATATATGATTATATATATCACACAAATAAATATACTAAAACAAGTAGAGGTTATTTGGTAATCAATATATAGATGTACTTGTTCTTTTACCATGAATGCATTTTAAAGTATGAAATTCACTGATAATGTTTACCTTACATAGTAGTTCCTTCAAAATTGATAGACATATTAAGCATAAGGATGGCATGGTGGCTGGAAGGAAAGTTTGCACACTGAACAAAAGAATCACTGTTCATTCTGTGAACTGACTTGTTTAAAATAAAAAATTTAATGAACAAAATATAATTTTGGCATGAGTGCATTGTGAATGTACATTTTTAAAAAATAAAAAAAATGTATAATATGGGGAGTTTGGCCAAAAATCAGCATGGTGGCAGTGCGTGGTGAAGGTAGACATTTACAGGTTTTAGATAACTCCAAATTCTGTGTAAATATCATGTTTACAAAATGAAACCTAATAGAATCATAAACCATACTATAAATGGAGTGTCCAGAACATATTGTAAAGAATAATTTAGTTAGTTTATGAGTGAAGCAGCTAGCTAGGGGTTGCTTCTAAGTCAGAATTGGGTAATCAGCCATATTTATGGGAATCAAAATGAGAATAGACAATGAAGTATGAATTTGGACCAAGAATGAATTTCTTCAGGCAACATGGAATGCAGCTTCCTCCCTATTCAAGGGAGGTGCAGCCACTCCCCACTAATCTCTTCAAGTTTGAAAAATTTAAAATGCAAAATAACCAATTTTTCTCTAAAATCTCAGTTTCCTTTAAACCCTGCATGCTGAGGAATGGGGTCAGAGAGCACGAGTTCCAATTTGTCATTTTAAATCCACAGAGCCACTATGATAGGTGACCACTAAACAATTGAGCAATTCTTGTGCTCTGCTGATCTATAATTAGCTCTGGATTGAGGTGCCATGTGGCCACATGCTCAGGCTCTCCCAGCAATCCAGAATCTATTCTTATTATTATTTCCAATAATGCTATCCTAATGTCATCCTTTTGTTATTAATATCATTCCTAGATTTTGTTGTGAGATGACAATCTTAGTGCATACAGTAACATCATTACATAGCAAACCATCTTTCTAGTCCTATCCATGAAGTTCTATTGAGTTCAGAGGCTCACCCTCTAAGAGAAATAGAAGTAAGCATGGACTTCCCCATAAACAAATGCAAGGGCGGATATGGGGAAATTGGAAAGGGTCACAGGCAAGAAATGTTTGCTATATTTTAGGGCATGGTATGAGCATTGTTTTCATTACATGAAGAGTTTACCTAATAAATACTAGTATAGATTTATAATAGGGCACCAGATAGATCATCTAGAATCAGCTATAAATTTAGAAAGTTGGAATAATTTTACTCAACCTCAAAAAGAAATTTCTTGCAAAATAATCAGAGTATTGGAATGAAATGGTTTTTAATATAATGAGCTTTATGTACCCTGAGATCTTCAAAGAGAGGGTACAAATCAGAGAAAAATTTCATTTAATTACCTAGGAAACCCTTTCAACTATAATGTTCTAAAATTGAATGGCTACCTGACATAATGAATCTGTTAAGCCATAAGCTGTTCTATTAAAGAATATGGGCTTCCTCCCTTAACTCCTGCTCATACCATCTTATTATTTAGTAATTTTCTCCTACTCACTATAACATATGAGTTTATTTTCTCTTTTATTTGGTTTTCTAAAAGCATGAGAAACTATCTCAATGACCTATAATTCAAACAAGAAGAGACTCATGACTTTTAATGAAAGAGTAACATGTTGACCACAGGGATGCTGTCAACACCTTTCACTGTTTACCAGGACTCCTGAACCTGTAGCCTTCTGCCTCACTTTAAAGGAGTCATGCAGGTTGAAATCTGATCACCTGTATTAGGCTAACAACAGAATATTCTCCTAATCAATCACATGGTGAGTCACCTATAGTCTCTGCTCCCAGCGACTGGGGCGGGGGTGGCAGTGATCATTTTTTCTTACTACACAATTGAAAGGCTTCCAATGCATAATGAACCCCTGGTCACAGATTCAAATAAAAGTACACTTTCAATAGCTACTGGCAAGGTAGTTGTATCCAGGTAGGGTAAGTAGTACAGTGGAAACATCTGTTTGCTGAAGTTTAGGAAGTAAAGACTGTGAGATTTGATATTGCCTGAGCAACCTTACTTTGTTTCATAAGTAGGAATGAGGGTGTTATGGCTTGTATCTAAATGTCTCCCCAAAGCCTCATGCGCTCATATGTGGAGCTTTTTAGAGGTGGCGTGTTAGGTAAATGGTGACAACCTAACAAAGAACACAGCCAGCTTGAATTTGGGAGTTCTGGCTGGGAGCTCTTGCAGTAACTTCAAAGGAGAATCTGAGTCTAGTTTATTGAGGTGGTTCTTTTATGGATAGGGTAGGGAGTTAGTGGGATGGCATTATGTAGGGTGATGAAAAGGAGAGCATGAGATTGGGGAATGAGAATGGCTGAGTACATAGCTATAGCAATGGGTACTATCAGCTCATAGGTGGGGCAGATTTACCATGTCTGATGGATTGCTCGTGGACTCAGCTGGGGGACTGCAGAATGTAGGTATAGACTGCTTGTTCTTGAAGCTCAGAAACTCAAGCAACTGGGAACAAACAGGGGTCAGACCTATCAGGCTGGATCTAGAGTATGCAAATATTGATTATGGGTATGTGACTCTGATTCAGTCCACCGATTGGTTTAGTGTGGTTTTTGGTGTGGCTGAATGTATTCACTGAAGACAGAAGACCCACCTTGGGTGTTGGTGGCAACCAACCAATAAATTTGTAGCTTGAATGGAATAAAAGGGAAAGGAAAGATCCCTGTTTTCTGCCTTCTGCCTGCCACACCATGAACTGTTTCTCCTGGGCCATGCCCCTCTGCAATGCTCCCCTGCCTTGGAGCAAACCGACTATGGACTGAAACTTGTACAAATTGTGACCTTCCCTCTTTTAATAAGGTTTAAAATAAACCTTTCCTCTTTTAATTTGTGGGTGTCAGGTATATTGTCCAAGGGATGAGAGAAATTACTGAGACATTGGGAAAATTCAAAGCTAAGATTACATGTTTATATCATTCCATTTTAGACAGCTAAATTAGATAAAAATTAATAGACAGCCAAAGAGGGGTTGGGCCCTGGAGACAGTCTGCACAAAAGATGAAGACACATCAAAATTCTGATTGAAGACAAATCTGAGGAGTCAGTCTTCAAGATTGAGATCCAATAGCCAAGCCTGCAAGCTTCCCTAGAGATAAATGATAATTTAAGATTATAATCTAATTAGCACCACCTGGTGCAGTGAGCCCAGATAGGCATCAGATGCATAGGAGGTTGAGCAGAATGTATGGATCCATATTCCCATCTCTTACCAGAACTGCCTTTGTTCTATCCATGTACCCTTGTTATTTGACTTCCTTCCCTATTAGATCTATATTAGCTAAGCAACTATACTTGTTATTCTGTATATTGATTATAGTTTGTCCTATACTTTGTATCCACATTGAGATTTTGCTGTATAAATTACCCCTGACAAAGATCCACTCACTCGGGACCTTTCTTGGAAATCCAGGAGCTCTTCTCCTCCTTGTTTCCAATAAAACTCTCCTAACTTCCTGCTCAGTTCATGACTTCACCCCTTCATCACCTGATGTTGTGAGACCATGAAATTTGCATATCCAGCATCTAACAGATTGGCAGTTATTTTCCCCATAACACAAGGGAGGACCCACTGATATCACTAGAAGGAGGTTAGGGTTTGCTTTTGTTTCATGGCACCCCTAGAATATTTCCACTGTATTCTGGGTTGTGACTCATTTAAGTCAATGATAGTTGTTACCCCACATTAGTTGATTGTTTATACCTTGTTTTTTGGAAAGATTGTGATGCCTTTTAGTTTGGATTTCTTGGCTAAGACATTTTTTACTTTGCAAACTTGGCTTTGTATTCCTTCTTTGACTTGTTTGGCAGTTAGAGATGGCTTGATCTTATTACAGAGGGCTCTTTAAAGTTCTAGTTGGCTTATATTTTGGTACTCTTGGGCGTGTTTGAGGATTCCATCAGAGGTGATGGGACAGATTTTGGCAGTTGACCTTTTATACAGATTGTTGTTATTATTATCAGAAAATGGTAAAGTGTCTCTCTTTGCAACCTTGAGAATCGTTTTCCTTTTCAATTGGAGGTTCCTGAGCTGTTAGAAAATGGTTACTTATCCATAAGCGCACCAAAGATACAAGTAGTAGCCTTAACAGGCATTCATTTTAAACCACATACCCCCATCCCTAGGTTAGAAAGAACTCAGATGTTATGCTCATCCAGAGAGACATAATATAAGGATGTGGCCTTTCCTGTGTCTTGAGCAAGGATCTCCCATGTGGTCAGCAGGAGAAACCCTTATTTTGAGACACTAGTGGAGTGACCTTATCTTTGGGTGATACCAGCAAAAACTAATAGTCCAAAACACTATAGCTTAAAGAAGTACCTCTAATCTTCCCTTCTGATGGCTCTCTATCTCTTTCTCTCTCAAAAAACATTTAAAAACAGTAATTCAGGTTCCTAGATCATTGCTTTAGTTTTGTTTGACATTGCTTCCCTTCTTAAACAGGGCTGTTATAGTGGGAGTCAGCTGTAGCTTTTGTCTTTAGAGGCATGTTTTACTAAGGGCTAGAAACCCACCTTAAGAAAACTTTCAGTTTTAATTGTCTTCTTGCCCTTGTGGTAGTAAGGATTTCACAAATAGTGATGAGCCCTATAGGTAAAGTTCCTGTGCCTTGCATAGAGCTACTGTTGGATAAGGTACTCTTCTACTCCTCCATTGTCCCTCCCCTGAGAAATAATGGAGTTTAGAGCAGTAGTGTGTCCAGGTGATACCCTTCCCTGTGGCTTCTGAATTCCAGGAGTCTTCCATGACCAGGTTTTCCATCTCTCCAAGATGGTAGATTTCCCCCTTGCGAGCCTTCAGTGTCTGGCTTAGGACTGTCCTGTACTAGTTGTTGCACGACTCCAAAGTTATGGAGTCAGTTCAATTTGGAAGATGATCCAAATGAGGTGTGTATCTTGTATCACCCTGAAAGACTTTTGCAGGTGGTTGAAACATCTCTGTAGCACCCTTGTCTTGCATTTTCTATTTCCTCTGACTTACCCCTCTGCTATATTCTTCAAAACTGGTCTTGGTTTAATCCTCAAACTCTCAAAGAATGAATAAAAATGTTTTAGTCCCAATTTGTCTGCCTTTCTGCCATTAGGATAGAGCTGGAAACTCCTTTCTGCTTCCACCCTCTCCTCAAGAATGCCCGCTTGGACAGCATAGACTGACTGGTTTAAGGTGGGCCATTACAGCACAGTTGACTTCATTGATAGAACAGAAAGCATTCATAGGGACCCTTATGAGCTCGATAGCAGCTCCAGACAAAGTAGATATTAAGAGAGCAAAGAGCTGCTTCTTTTTCACCAAAATTTTTCTCCAGTACATGTCAACAGGCTGGCAACTAAGATCTATACTCAAAGAGATATGCAAACCGAAGGATGTAAAAATGAAAATCCTATAGTTAATTATGGGCCAAGTGGTCACAGGATCATGACAAAAGGGGTATAGGATCTGGTAGGAGTGGACAGTCTAGTTAAGGCCATTTTCATGAGCACTTCCTACTTAATACCACAGGCACTGGCGAGGAACAGAAAAAAGGACAAATGAAGCAGAAATAGGTATACATCTTCCGCCCTCATTTCTATTCAAAATGGGAAACCACTGTCATGGGTAGTTATCTGCAGCATGTGGGTTGGGACCACAGCAGACCTCAACAACCTCCACACTTTGGAAGGCATACTTTAATAGGAGTTCTTCGAACTTAAAGAAAAAATGTCATCTAATCTTTTTCTACAACTGTACCTGTCTGAAATATCCCCTGAGAAATAAAAATAATTTCCACAGAAAATGTATATATTAAAAAACTGTACCTTTAACAGTCCATCCCTTTGGAGGGAACATTTTTTAAAATTAATTTTATTGGTACATTTTTGACATACATAATGATCACATTCTACCGATCCAACATGAGAAAGTCAGCCAGAAGTTGCAAATATTTTTTCATGCATATGTTTATGTGATTATTATGTTATTATGTTATAACTGTTAAAGGTACATAAACACTGTGAAGTCCAGACAGTGTCATTCTAATGGTAGAGAATAGATATCAATAACTTGTAAAGTGTATATATAAACAAGTACATTCTACTTAGATGGTAATCTATTAAAAGAAAACAAACTTAGAAAAAAGTTTATGTTATTTAATATTTTGTAATTAGGTGGTAACTGGATGAAAAGATATTTTATACTAAAAGAGAAATTTGAATGTATTTCAGAAATAACCACAAAACCTAATTGTTCTAATGTATTAATGTCATAATGATTGTCATGTAAAAATTCTGTTTCCGTTGTCCTCAGAATTTCTCTATAAAACTTTGTAATTTTTATCTGTTAACATTCTACAGAAATTCAACTTCTGAGACAACAATAATTAGTAAAGAAATATCATTTCTCTGGTCTTTTTTTATTTCAAGTTGCTTGATACCCAGATAAGATTATGATAGTTAAACCTACTGTTTCCAATTCAATAATAGTGTAACTGCTCTCCTGTGTGTTCAACAACTAAAGTTTGGAGACCAAAATTAAGAAAGATAACTGGGCAAAGAGGACAGCCAAGATTTTGGTCCTGGCCCTCCAAAATCAAGCAGAACCCAGGGCACAAAGGGGCCTCTCCACAGGATCCTACAGCTCTCACGAGTCATACAACCTCCTGGGCAGCGAGACTGTTGGATCCCAGAAGACAGGAGTTAACTGATGTTCAGTGTGCTAAAAAGGAGAGTCACCAATGAAAGAAATATCTCCCATGCTTCCAGCGGAAGTCACATGGCCAAGCAAGATCATGATCCATTCTGGCAAATCATACAGACAGAGGAGCTCGGAGTCTCTGTACATGGTCCCACCTGTAACCCCAGAAGAACCTTAACCGTCCTTGACATTAACAAAGGTCTCACTTTAACTAAGCCTTAACACCCAGCAGAAAACTCTAACCAAAAAATGCATGAAAAACAATAGTAATATAGACTAGACATACAAAGATGGGGGTGTCCAGTCACTACACTTTCTGCTTGCTGTCTCTTATTACACTTGTAGCTTACCACAATTATGGTTCGGTGAGGCTAGAAAGCCCCAGTGACAGCTACAGAAACTCACAAGAGCATTTAAATCCCTGAACTAAAATAGCCCTTCAATAACACAGAACCCTTTGTCTCCTCACAGACAAAACCAGAATAACTTGCATACTCATAAATGAAACCTGTTGTCTTTAGATAAATAATTCACATCAAGTGGAAGATTTTAAAATAATAAAAGAAATACCAGATTTACATATAACCTCCATGAGAAGGCAGTGTTGCAACTGGTTACAATCCCTACTCAAATCCCTTAAGAACAGTGTCTGGGCTTCTTCTTCCAATCTGTCTTTCCATTATGGATCTTAAATTTTTGGCATGCATTCTTAATTCCTTGGTAAAATTTGTTTATGATCATCTACAGGCTCTCAAAGTTCAAATGATCATGTAGAAGGAACCAACAATAACCATGTTGAACTGCTTTTATTGAGGCCCATTAGATCAACATTTTTTAAAATTTTATTTTATTTTAATGGTACTTCTTATTTTGAAGGGGGTTTGGAACTGCCAAACTCCAACATGACTTCTATCCAAGGCCCCTTACATTAGCTTTCTGGAGAAAATCTCTGACTGCCATCTCCCACACACTGATCCTTCTCAGCTTGAAGCAGATAGAGTAGCTCTTTGCCCATTGTCCCCTAACAGCAGTTAGGGGTACCTCTTCAAAGGGGTGCAACTAACTCAGACAGCTAAGTTAGATAGAATTTAATAGACATCCAAACAGATATTGCACTCTTGAGAGAGTCAGTGCAAAAGATGAAAATTGTGGCTGGATGTGAATCTGAAGAGAGCCAGCCCTCAAGATAGAGATGCAATAGCCACACATAAAAGCTTCCCTAGAGATAAACAACAGCTCGAGATTGTACTGTAATTAGCATTATCTGGTCCATGTGCCCAGATAAGCATCAGATGCATAGGTGGGTGACCACAACATCCTTTTCCAGGGATGCCTTTGTTCTTTCCATGTGTCCTTGCTATCTGAGTCACTTCAGTATGGAACCAATATTAGCTAAGTGACTACACTTATAATCCTATCGATTTATTGTAGTTTGACCCACATTGTACCTGCATTTGGGTAAAGTGGAGTGATTTTGCTGTATAAATTACCTTTGACAAATAGCCTCAGTGGCTACCTACTTGGGATCCCTCCCAGAAATCCAGAAGCTATTCTTCACCTTACTTCCAATAAAAGTGTCCAAACTTTCTCCTTTGATTTGTAACTTCATTCCTTAATGTTATGAGACCGTGAACTTAACCCATCTGATAATTAATAGGTTGAGAAAACAATTCAGAATCTCTCAAGATATTGTTTATTTGAGAATCACTTGAAGAAACTGATCTAATAAAGGTTGCAGAGTTCTCCACACAGCATGCAGCAATTTTGATTTGGTAAATCGAGGATGGTACTTGGGAATGTGACTTTTTATCAAGGAGCTTAAGTGAAGCCAAACACCTAGTTCACAAACTGCACATGCAAAGCAAATATGGTTTGGAGCAAAACTGATATGTTTATTTATTTCAGGTATCTCTTTTAAAACTGAGAATAAGTTAATAGGACAAATGTCAGCCATGTGTGCAGCAGTCAGAGAAGTGTTTTAAGTATTTGAAATAGGCTTTGTGGAATACTATAGATAAAATAAATTATTAAATGATCAAAAATAGTGAAAGAAGAGTATTGAGTTGGAAATTTCAATGAAAAAAGGAACATTAGTAAAGACTTACAGAGTTGGTTTGAGGCTTGAGTGTCAAAATACTGTGTAATAATTCACAGCAAGATGGACTACATGATTTGCTTACAGGTTAACATTTATAAGCTGGAAAAACAAGTCATTATCTTTACTATTGCACTGTTAACTTCACAAGGACAAGTGGACACTTTGCTATTCAAACCACATATTGTTCCAGTGTTAACCAGTGAGCTTTCAAAGTGGAAAATATTAAGAGAAAAACAATCACATAATGTTTGAGACAGCTTCTCTACACTGATTACCTGTGTAGATTTTGATGCTGATTCACTTCCTCTCAACCTTTACAGGAATAGCTACATTTAATAATGCAAGATCACATGTTGATTTGCCTCTTTTTACATTCATATGCAAACAAGGAGACTGTTGACTGAATCCTAGTCAATATCTCTCTTTTGTTTATGTTACTATCATTTTGTTTTCAAGTCTGAGAATAAACTCACTTGAAAACTTCACTGAGAACCTCAGACTGAATCACATCACTCAGGGGTGGGCTGGATACCAAGAGCCAAGTGGAACAAACTAAATAAAAGAACCCCAAAATGTCTTGCATTTACCGTGCCTTTATCTGTCTCTAAGAGATGTAGGCTTGTGATGCTTTCCTGCAGCTCCATATTTATAGGAATAGACTGAGGGTAGAAATCATCCTCAATACTTAAGCCCAGAGAACTCCCACAAAAATGGCTTTTCATAAAGCTTTTAACATCTTTTGGATCAGATATGGCTACATAAGTAAGTTTTAAAAATATTTTAGTGAACAAGTTAGAATGAAAATGTTGTAAGGGCATTTGAAGAATGTTCTAAAAGAAACATTTAAAGAAATTGTTCTAAAGGAAAATATTAAGTATGATGGGTATTTTTTCCATTCAGTGAAACATAACTTCATTCACTTATTTCTTTTTTTCCTTGTTGCATAGTTATTTACTGGTATTAATTGCATGGGAAGAGCTCTCAGCATTCATAGATGAGAAAGTGCCACAATGAAGTGCAGTTGTATGCCCATCACTGTAGTCAGGGTTGTTGTATGCCTTCTAGTCATGGTAGCTGCTTGTCAACAAAAAAGACATATAGCTCTCTGCTCCTTGCTGGAGACTCCCTACTTCTAATGATGTACTTTTTAGGAAGTAGTGGTCATTTCGTATAGCTTTTGAATCCAAACTTTATTTAGCCTGTACACTTATTTTTTGTTTGTATTCACTCTTTGTCATTTGTTCTTTAGCTTTCTGTCCTTGGGAATAAAAAATGCATTTGTAGCTCTTTTCACTACCTGTTAGGGGATAAACTGTTAGCTTCTTTTTGCCTCGCTTTTGAAGTGTTAAATGTATATTAATATCATTGTTAGAGTTTCAATTATTTTTAAAAGAGACAAAGATTAGAGCATTGTGAGAACCAAAACAGCTTTGATAGGGAGGTGGCATTCGAATTAACTTTGGAAAATGGGAGAGGAGACCAAACTGGTGGAACAAAATCAGGAACAAAATGTCTGGCACCTGGAATCCAAACACCTGGAAAATAACAACTTGGTGAAGAGAGAGAGAAAAAAAATAGATCTCCAGGAATTAGGAGGTAATTTACAGGAAAATTAGAAACTACAGAGAAGCTAGAGATATGTAGCACATGCAGAGGAAACAAACAAACAAAAACACAAAACAAAACAAAACAAAACAAACAAAAAAAAAGCAGCCTGATTGCTCACTCTGGCTCCTAGGGAGAGAAACTTGTCTCCACAGGATCAGGAGCTCTGGGGAGAAACAATGGACTAGAGTAGAAGTGCTAGCCCCGAGAAAAGCCCACAGCTATTGTAAACTGCAAGAAGAGTGTGGGATTTTATTCCAAAAATGACTCACTCTGCACTGCAGGTTATAGTTGGAAAAAGAATACAGTGCAGCTACTGTGATATTGCCAGACAGATTTTAATCAGGAGTCATTTCCAGAAATTGTTGGTTGTTTAAGACTGAGACATAGAAATACTACAAAACAACTTCATTCACAACTTCACTGTTACCTTCTCACAGTGACTGTCTGAGAGCCAATAGCAGGTGAAAGTTGAGGACAGAAGGTGGGCAGGAGATGATGGACAGAGACTGAGAAAACTGAAGGTCCCCTCCATCCATGATGAGGAGTTAGTTCTGCTTGTGTGGCCTTCAGAGGTGGCTAGTTCTGAAAGGGCTGGCATTAAGTCCAGTGAGCTGCTTCAGTACTCACTCTGCTGCCCAGTTCCAGCACCAACCAGAGGTCTGATTGCTTTCCCCATCTACCAATGTAAAGACATGCTTTGGCTTGGACACATCCCTTGGACACATCCTGGGGTCGACAGACAGAGGTGCTTCTGGAACAGGAGGTTAATTCACAGTCCCACAGGTCATAAAGCTAACAGGAGAACCTAATAAGCCAAACTTAAATCAGTGACACGTACACTGGGTACTATAATAATTTTACTGAATCTTATATATTCTGATATGTTGTACCAACATTATCACTTGATTCTAAGAACTAATTTCTTCCTTGATTTAATCTGTGATGCATTGATTATTCAAGAAGGTATCAGAGATTCAGTAAAAGCAGCCTTTTTGTTTTTTTGAATTTTATTAAAATTTATCCAAAATTACACAAACTTACAGGCAATTACACAAGCTTACAGACCACAATTAATTGTACCTTTTGCTTATGACAGTGAGCAATGTAAACAACCACCTACATACAGCAGTAAGTCACAACTATATAAAATTATTATAGTGCCCAGTGTACGTGTCACTGATTTAAGTTTGGGTTATTAGGTTCTTATTTGTAAGATATCATTATTCCTCTGGATTCCCATTCCCCTCTGCCTTTGCCCTCTTCTTGTTCCCTTGAACCTTTTCTCTATTAGCTTATATCTAACAGTTTGTCTTTTTGTATGTGTTGTTTACTCTTTTCTTTTGTTTGTATTTTACCTCACTAAATGAGGGATACCATGCGGTATTCCAGCTTACGAGACTGGTTTATTTCATTCAACATTATATTTTCCAGGTCCATCCATTTTCCTACAAATGACTCTAGTTTGTCATTCTTTATTGCTGAGTAGTATTCCATAATGTATAGATACCATATTTTGTTTATCCAGCTATCCATTGATGGGTATAGCAGTTTTAAGAGGGACGTTTACCACTGTGAATGCCCACATCAGAAAAAGCAGAGTGAGCCTAAATAACCTGATGATTCACCTAAAGATCATGGAAAAACAAAAAAACATAAAGGAAAAGCTAGTACAAAGAAGAAAATTTAAATTATCAGAGAAAATTTAATGAAATTGAGCTTAAAAAATACAAAAAAAATCAAGAGGTATCTTTTTCTAGAGAAAAACAATATACACCAACTCTTATCCAATCTTACCAAATAGAAGAAAGACCAAAATCCATGCAATTTGAGATGAAAAGGTGTAATCAAAATAAACACTCCCCAAATCCAGAAGTACAAAAAAAAAGACATGAAGAAATGCTCAACATCACAGGCCATTAGAAAAATGCAAATTAAAATAACATTGTAATTTCATCTTTTCCCCAAAAGAATGGCTATCACCAATAAATCAAATAATAACAAATGCTGAAGAGGCTGTGGGGAAAAATGAGCCCTTCTACACTACTGGTAGGAATGTAAACTAGTACAACCACTATGGAAATCAGTATGGAGAGTTCTCAAAAAACTAAAACTAGAAATCCCATTCAACCCAACTATTCCCCTTCTGAGTCTCTTCCCCAAATAGTTAAAGACATCATCTTACAGTGATACATGCGTACCTATGTTTATAGCAACACAATCCATAATAGATAATTTGTAGAAGCAGCTTATATGTTCAGCAAAAGATGAATGGATAAAGAAAATGTGGTATTTACACACAACAGAGTACTACTCAGCCATAAAGATAAATTTGAGTTATTTGTAAAAATATGGATGTACCTTGAGACTATAATGTTAATTGAAATAAATCAGACACACAAACTTAAATATCACATCGTTTCTCTTATATGAGAAATTTAGAGTGAGAATAAGGAACAAATTAAAACATAAATAATAGGAAGTAGGGATATTGATCATTCTCAAAGATGAAGGGGATCAAGAGATGGAGGAAGGGAAGGAATAGCGATGAAAAGATTGAATAGGGATGTGTTATGTACACGTATAAACTCCACACAAGAAATGTAATTATGTACTGCAAACACGTTAAAAAAAAAAAAGAAAAAAAGGAAAGACATCAAGAGATAGGTGGAGAGGTGAGGGAGGGAAGGAAATGGGGATGAAAAAAGGAATTAAGAGGTGTTGTGCACATGTTCCTACTTCCCATAAGGAATGTGAAGATTATGTAGCAAACACATGTAATAATAAACTGAAAATAAGAAATATTTTCTATATTTTTGTATTATATATAAAAATAATGCCCAGAAATAGATGATGGTAATGATACACTTCTTCTATGTTGTGTGACATTATGCAGCAATTTAAAATAATAAAATGTATTTTTAAGAACTGATATGGAATAATGTATAAGATATATGCAAAATAAACAAAATACAGGCAAAAAAATCTTCCAACAAAGAAAAGCCCAGATCTGAATGGATTCACTGCTGAATTCTACAAGAGTGTTATGGAAGATGTAAAACCAACACTCCTCTACCTCTTGAATGAAATTGGAAGGAAACAGTACTCTGAAAGGTATTCTTGGAAGTTAGCATTACCTTGATTCTAAAATCAGAAAATAAAAAATAACTCACCAAAATTAAGAACTACAGTCAAATCTCTTTAAAGAACATAGGTACAAAAATCCTCTATAAAATACTGGAAAACAGAATGCAACAAATCATTGAAAGGACCATACATCATGACCAAGTAAGCTTCATGCCAGGGATGGAGAAATGGCTCATTATACACGAATGAATAAATGTTACACATCCCATAAACAGAAGCAAGGGCAAAATTTACAGGATTATCCTAATACGCTCCGAAAAAGCCCTTGACCAAACCCAACATCAACTCATGATAAAACAAAAAAATGAAGAAAATAAGTATAGAAGGAACTTATCATAATCTGATAAAGCCATTTATGGGGAAAAGATTAAATCTTTCCATCTAAAATCAGGAACAAAACAAAGATGCTCGCTAGCACTACTCCTATTCAAAATAATACTTGAAACATTAACCAGACAATCAGGCAAGGCAAAGAGATAAAAGGAGTATGTATAGGAAAGGAAAAACAAAGAAGACTCTCCCTCAATTCTAACAAAATACTCTTAGAATCAATAACTATGTAGCAGGATACAAACTCAACACACAAAAACTCAAGAATGTTCCTGTTCACCAACTTATTGTGAAAGAAACTGGAAAAAAATACTATCCATGAAGACATCAAGAAATATTAAATACTTAAGCATTAACATAACCAAAGAAATAAAAGACTTCTTCAAGGAAAACTACAATATTCCGAAAAAAAAAAAAAAAAAACAGATTGAAGAGAACATCAGAACATGGAAATACATCCTCTTTTCTTGGATAGAATGAATATTGTCAAAATGTCCATACATTCAAAACTCATATAGAGATTAAATGCTATCTCAATCAAATTCCCAGTAGCATTCCTCACAGAACCAGAGAAAACTATCCTAAAATCCATATAATAAAAGCAGTATATTTCTTTTATGATAGCAAAAGAAACTCGAAGTATAAATAATTAAATGGCCATTAAATACATAAAAAAATGCTCAACATCATTGGTCTACAGAGAAATGCAAATTAAAACCACACTGAGATTTCACCTTACTGCCATTCTGTCTCGTAGACAGAATAGCTATCATCAAGAAATCAAATAATAGCTAATGTTGGTGAGGTGGCAGGGAAAAGGAACACTTCTACATTGTTGGTGGGAATGTAAACTAGTGTAACCACTACAGAAGTCAATACAGAGATTTCTCAAAAAGAACTAAACATATAATTTTATTCAACCCCACTACTCCCCTTCTAGGTATCTTCCCAAAAGAGTTAGAAACATCATATTACAGTGAATGATTCATCCAAGTTTAAAGGAGCACACCTCACAACAGCACAATCTGGTAGTGGCCTACATGTCCCTCAACAATTGAATGGATAAAGAAAATGTGGCATTCATACACAGTAGAGTGCTAGTCTATCATAAAGAAGGACAAATGCTTCATTTGTAGAAAAATGGGTACACCTTGAGACCATAATGTTGACCAAAATAACTCAGACACACAAGCTCAAATATAAATAATACATAAAATACGAATAATAAATAAAACATAAATAATAAAACATCAAAATAAAAGATGTATAATAGGAAATAAGGAAATTGATCTTTTGCAAAAGGGAAGCAGACCAAGAGATGAAGAGGGTGGAATGGAGGGAGGGAAGGGAATAACAAAAGTGTTAAAACATGTTATATACACATACCAACTCTCCACGGAGAACATAATCAGTGTGTACTGCAAATATGAAGCAATAAAAATAAAAATTAAAAAAACTGGGAAGTGTTTGAAAAGTCCTAAACAGACCCAGAATCGCTTAGGAAGTGTAGCCTTTAGAAGATATAAGATACCACAAAAGAAAACCATTTCAGAAAATTATACCAAACAAATGTTTTCATTTACATATTCATAAGATTGAACCAATTCAGTGGAGAGTTAAGTATTAAGATGGTAACTTATCTTTTATATCACACTTTTTTCCCAGTTTCTCTAGAAAAGAGAGGAAAGCAATTTTAATACTCAGCTTCTCACTTCTATTCCCATTCTACATTAAAACCTACGACCGCTTTCATGAGATTTTTGTCTACTTAATCGAAATAATCGAAAATTATTAATGTATTATAGAAAACTAGTTTAGGTGGAGTTCTCAGGGGCACAACACTTGCCTAGCATATGCAAACTAAGGGTTCAATGCCCAGCGCTGCCAAAATAAAAGGAAATTTCAGTGCACCCCAAACCTTAGACAAGTGAAACACAATATTTTTCAATAAAGCCTGCAAAGCACATATCATTTCTTCACAATGTAAGAACAGGATAGGAAATCACGTGTTCCCTTCTGTTAATGTAAAATAATCAGTCTCACCAATACTCTTGATGTGATAAGCATGTTCCTTGTCCAGAGAAAGGGTGATTTCCAGTGAGTTCTTGTCTGTTTCCACTAAAAGAATAAACAATTTCGTATTGAATGTACAGAATTTTCATTATGTGTTGGAAGTATTCTTTTTACCAACAAAGACTTTGATTCTTGTCAGGACTTTCCCAGGAGCAGGGCGACATTTCTGTACATTCAAAGCCTTCTTAGAAGAAGCTCGGCAGGCAGACATGCTTGACAGAGGTTATAAAGTTGTGTTACCTTTGTCTGATTTAAGATAACTTTTACACCTCTTGTCTAGCCAATTGTTTAAAACTATTCAAGGTTATACACAAAAGAAAACTTGTACTATAATTCATTCAAGATTTTCAAACTTAAAAATATGAATCTTAATTATGTAAAAATTTCTGTGCAATTTTAATACATGAAACACAAAATGTATTAGTGACATTTATATGTTTAATTTTTATAATTTACTTATTATAAAGTCACTGAATAAAACAGATAATTTTTGAAAAAAACAAATATTTGAAATCATGTGCTTTTTCTCCATATGGTTCATTACAAAATATTCATAGAAACATATTTAAAGACAAATTTCTGAAAAAATCTCAAGGTATTTTTTAATTAAAAATAATGGCAGGAAATGGCTTCTTTTGGAATCAACACAAATAAGATAATTTGGCAACATTAATCAAGGAGCTCCAGTTGTACGATAAGTGGAAAAATAAATATTTAAGTAGGCATGTTGCTTTGTTTTGCTTTTCTACTATTTTATATGTAGGTAGGTGTATGTGAATGTATGCTCTCAAGTTTGCCTGAAGTACCTACTCAAAATCCTAGATTAAAGTAGAATTTGTTTGCAAAAAGAATTGTTTGCAAAAAGAATTGTTTTTGTCCTCCATACAAATTTTATTTTTATACAAAAATAAAAGTAAGAAAAGAAAGCAACTAAGACCCAGATAAACAACTCAGGCTAAGTTATTCCACAATACACTGACGAAGAAATAATTAGACAATAAATTGCTGTGTTCTTCCAATTTATTGTTATTATTGATATTGTTGCTGTTATTTTTACTATTATGGTAAAGATGAAACATCCAGAAATAATAGCATCGTCAAATGTTAGCACTGGAAAAGACTTGGGCTATAAATGCCCATCATTTCCAGAGCGGTGAGATGACGTGTGAAATCTGCCCCAAGGCCCATAAATTGTTAGTAGCTGAAACTTAAGATTTATGACCCTCTGTCCAATGTTTTCTTTTTTTGTCTGATTGCTTCTCAGTTCAACATTA
Organism: Hystrix cristata; assembly: GCA_004026905.1. Lineage (NCBI taxonomy): Eukaryota > Metazoa > Chordata > Mammalia > Rodentia > Hystricidae > Hystrix > Hystrix cristata. The sequence goes on from PVJO010009547.1 coordinate 33,463, forward strand.
GCCTTCTTAAGAAACAATGGAAACAAAGAGATTTTATATTATCTGAAACCATTGCACTTCAGTATTGGTAGTCAGTATTCAACTCATTCCATTGATAAAAATCTCACGTGTAGATCTGGTGAAGCACCAATGAGAAGTTCTGATTCAAAATCTTCCCTCTAAATTATCACTTTGTTCTTCTGAGAATTAGAAAGGACTATAACCATTGTAAACATATATTTTCCAAATTAGGCCTAAATCCATGTCATGACCTTTTATCTCAGTTTATTATATGCCTGTTTTCTAGAGCATATGACACTATTATAAATACTGAATGAATGAATTATTGGTCCAGAATTGCAGGTGAATCAACTCTAGAGAAATATTTATTTTCTCTATTCCTGAACTTCAGGATAACTATCCTCTGAGAAAAATGTACGCCATATGTAAAGAATTTTCCATTGTACTTTAAGATGTTGGCTTTGTGATTCATCCAAGACTTCTTAGTTTCTGTAAATTTAGCCTGAAACCACCACAAGAACCTCTTAAGTATCCCTCAGCACTACTGAATTTGCAGTCAAAGTGGAAATATGATTCCTTCTCTGGGTTTGAACACCAAAAGGAAAATTCATAAAGCAAAAATAACATTGCAATTTGGGTACTTTAATAAATGAAAGTGATGCATACTGAGCTTGTAACTGAATATTTTCTGTCATTTTGGGGATTTTAAATGCTGGATAATTTATATTCACTTTCTTACCATCAATAATAAAGCATTTCCAATTGGAAATGATTGTAGCCATAAACTTTGTTTCATCTCTTTTAGAATTTCTCAATCTAAGTCTTTCCCCCCTGGCTTCCTGTGTGTCTGTGTGTCTTGTGTTATTATTTCAGTACTGTCTTGTCTGCTTTGAGAAATATTTTACCTATAGCATCTCTCTCTCTATGTGTGTGTGTGTGTGTGTGTGTGTGTGTGTGTGTGTGAAAAACAAATGTGAAGAGAAATATATCAAATAGGTAAAGTACAATAGTACAATATTTGGGGGTCATTTAACACTTTTGCAGAATACACACAATTATGTGTGTGTGATAGAAAGAATTATACATTAAAGACACTTAAATGCTTTTAGTCATCACACTGATTTGTAGCTTGCAAACTAAATTCCCCTATGCCTGAGTTTCCACTTAACATTTCTAGTAGACTTCTGAAAGGTATGACCAAGAAGATTGGTTCTACCCTTTCACCTGAAGATCTGTTATCTCTGTAGGTTGGTATTACAATACACGAAAAGCAATCTTCAAGGTTTCCATGACCTGCCATTGCTGAGCTTTCTGTATAAATAAAACATGAACCTGACTGAACACAATGTTCTTGGGAAGGTCTCCAGTCTCAAAAGGAAGTGAAATGGCTTCCTTTTACTTAATGTATTTTCTTCTAAGTAAACTATGTGACTGCACATCCCATGCAGAAAAAATGGAAGGTTAAAATTATATCTAGGAAAAATGTGAGTATGAACATGTGTGTGTACGTATGTGTGTGTGTGTGTGTGTGTAGGAAGAAGGAAGGAGAAAGATATACAGAGAGAGAGAGAGAGAGAGAGAGAGAGAGAGAGAGAGAGAAGAGCTAGAATGTTATTATATTCTTTCTCTCTTTTCACTGTTCTTGGTGTATTATTAAGAATGGTATATCAGTTATGCCGACTTTTAGTTTTGTTATGAACATATATCCTGTAGATTATGTTGTGATTCTTTTTTAGATAGATAGTTTAGCTAAGTTCACCTGAATATTTGTTCATACAAAATCAGATAATTTCTCTGCTAAGTTTAAATCAAAATGGAGCACATTAAAATACCTTTGGTTGTATTTTTTTGTAGTAGAGAATAGTAAAAGAACTATTGGTATACGCCAACTTCTGATGGATTTTATGCTCACTCTTTGTTTAAATTGCTAATTTCTGGAATCTTTAAAATTCACTCTTTGAGAATTCTCATGTGAAGCATTGTGCCTTGGTTATAAATATACTAAAACTCTGAATGGATTTAAAAGCTTCTTCTCATATGTTGCTACAAAACTTTAGAGAAAAAATCCATCTTTTATTACACATTTTCACTATAAAATATATAATTGTTTAGCCAAAGAATAGTATCACCATTAATTAATTGAATACCATGCCTGACTTGTCTCACTGCAGATAAAACATAGGCAAAAGAAGTAGTGAGAAATAAGAATTAAAACTAAGTCTATTATCTCTACTTTCAGATGATGCCAATTTTTAAAATTAACTCAATTCCCTTGGTGTTTTGAGAAGTGCTATAGTTCCCTGGTCACTGGGAACTTGAAAGTGTCTGCTCCAATCTATTGCCCACTTTTTTGGGCATGATCAAGTCACTATTTCTGAAGAAATAAAAAGTGTTTTAACATTAATTGCGCTCCTAGACGCACAAGCTGTGGTTCCTTGGTGACATACTTTTATAACTTTGTAATTTTGTTTGATGCAGGTTCAGTGGTAAAATATAATCACAAATTTTTAGCCCTGGGATATTAAAAGTAATCTCTTCTTTATTCCCTAGAACAAGACTGAAAAATGCTAACAGGACTATTTTTGTATAAAAAAGAATTCAGAAGTAGGGCATGGTGTTGCACGCCTGTAATGTCAGCACTCTGGAGGCTGAGGCAGGAGGATGTAGGAAATTCGAAGCCAGCCTGGGCTACATAGTAAATGAAGGACAGCCCAAATTAAGTAGCAAGACCCTGTCTCAAAAATGCAAAAAAAAAAAAAAAAAAAAGAATTCAAGATATATCCAATGTCAGAGCTCAGTAGTCCTTCCTCCAGTGACAGCCTTCTGAGGACTTCCTAAAATAGGAAAATGTTCTCACTCTGGGGACCCAATCTTCACTAATGCTAATGTCCCTAAAGGAGATCTCGTCAAAAGCTGCACTGATGCTTATGTTGCCTGGTACCTTCTGTTAAAAAGGATTTATCTTGAAGTCCCACTGGTGTATGCCTCTACCTTGCTCCATGACACTATTAGTTCTTTCTCTCTGAGAACTTTAGTGATATTGTTCAGGTTGGGAAGAAAAAGCGGAACTTGAAAATCAGCTAGACTCTCATCCTAGCTCTTCCCCTTACTAGACACGTGAGGACCAGCCTTGAGTTCTGTTAAGTCTCCAATCCTTTCTCTTTAAAATGGAAATAGTGCCTACTTGTGATACAGTGCAGGGGAATTTCAGTCAAGTTTTTCTCAGATGGTCAGGTGCATAAGAATCACATGGTGGGTGCTCATTTTCGTGATCTGGGAAAGGGATTGATAATCTGAACTTTTTAGCTAGTTCACTGTTGACCCCAGAACTATTGCATCATGGATCACCCTTCAATCGGCAAGATTATAATTGAGAGACTAAATATATGAGTGGACAATGGCCAACCATATCTGAAAAACAAAACTCTGATCCATAACCTGTAGCAATCTTCCCAGGAAGCCAGCTCATTTCTGCAGTAACTAGCCTAGGTGTTTTTTGTTTGTTTGTTTGTTTTGGTGATGAGATCGAGCTCAGGCCCTTGTGCTTGCTAGGTAAGCACTCTACCCCTGAGCTAAATCCCCAACCCCAGTAGCTAGCCTAGGAAGCCAATGTGTTAAAAGACCTGTAAGAAGTCAAATTGCTACCTCTAGTAATAATGCAGGAAGGCAAAAAATAATTTATATAGTAATGACCCTAAAAGGACAAGACTTGGTTAACATCTGATAGCTTCCCTAATTTTTTCCCCAGCTCCAACTTAAATTCCACCAGAGAAAGACAAATATGTACACCTAACCTATCGTGTAGGATGTTCTAATTCTAGCCCTTCCACCTACATTTTCTCTAGGTCAAGGACTTCTAATCTGGGGCCCCTTCCTTCCTTTCTCTGTCTCTCTGTCTCTCTCTGTTTCCTTCTTTCTTTCTTTCTCTTTCTTCATTTATTCATATAAAGATTATCTACTCCTGTACTTGCCTTTTGTCTCCATGAAATGTAGTTGATACTTGCTGAACCTCTTGCTATATATTTGAATAAGTAGCACTTGCTGATTCTCATTTGGGCAGTCTTTGGATATTTGCACATAAATAAGTTATTTATTAAAATTGACTGAAATTTAGTGAGGACCCGAGAAATTGTAGCATTAGGCCTTCAGCAGAGAGTGGAGCTTGGTATTTCTATTTTCACACCACAGGGCGTCATCCTCTTCTATCCTCCACCACCCACTCCTCCGAAAAGCTAGTTTACTGGTGTCATCAAAGTTCACGTGTGTGCTGTTCCCTTCTCCTTTCCATAAAAATATCTTCTTATGAACTGGATTGAGTTTACCATTTCCTCCATCTTTGCTTTATCATCTTTCTTCATCTAAGTGGCAGAGGAGCCTCATTGCCAGCTAACTTTTTTCCCTCCCTCTTCCACACCGGGGAAGGCCAAGTTATTTCTCATTGATGAGCTCCTCAATTCATCGATTCATTATCCTCCTCATATGCCCTGCTCCGAAGTAGAAAAATGTCAGATTTAGGTTTCAACCTGTAGCAACGGTAGGGGAGAAACTTCCTGAGGCCCAAATCATATACTTTCTGCAGTTTTATAATGATGGCTATATTTGAGTTTGTGTCAGTTCCTAAAAGAATGTTAAGTGTCATGCTGCTTTACTCTACCATTTCTCCTTATTTATATCTCTCTTAGGGACTTCGCTTGGAGGAGAAATGGCTGGGGTACAGGAGAGTTGGATGTTCTCTGCTTGTTTAGCCCCATCTCCTCCAACAGCATTCTGATATCATATTCTTTCTCCTACTGATGATTTAAAACACAACTGAAAGTTAATATAAATATCCCAGATGTATGTGGAAGGAGAAATATAGACATCTTCTAAAGTGGAAGACAAAGGAAAGGGTGAGTCACACTTCTGACAGTCCAAAACCAAAAGCATGTGCCACACTGGCATTTAAAACTGTATTGACAAAGTAAAAACACAGTATATAAGGCATATCTCAAATGTAAATACAACTGGAAAAATTTGCTGACCATCTGAATTAGAAATATGTGTACTTTTAAATGCTTTCAGAGGAAAAGAAAATACACTTTAAAGCCTTCGCTTCTTCCAAGCATTGTTGAATAATTTAAACTGGTTATAATAACAGCTTTATATTATATTATATTATTTGATGCAGTCAGAAATAATAGCTCAAAGCATTTGTCTTGTGAGTGCTTTTCTCTCTCTCTTTCTTTCTTTCTTTCTTTCTTTCTTTCTTTCTGTGCTGGGTATAGAACTCAGGGCTTTGTGCTTGCAAGGCAAGTGCTCTAACTACTGAGCATGTTTTCCTGTTCAGTATTTAGTAAACAGAAGGAGACATGATTTTTTTCAAGGAGTGTTTCCCTATTTCCTCAGTTATATCAGTAAAATAAAAGCATTTTACTTGAAGGCATAGTTTAGAGGAGAATCAACATTCCTGTAGAACTTTTTTCAAAGTACAATTGCTTGGGCTTCCCGATAGAAGCAATTTCTGATTGAGATATTCTGGAGTAAGAGCCTTGAAACTGTATTGATGAAAATTTCCTAAATGATTCTTGTGCCTCCAAAGTTTGTTTTAGGAGTCACAACCAAATTGATGCCAATGCTTCTTGGTAGGAAAACCCTGCAGGTTTTGTTTGTTTGTTTGTTTGTTTGTTTGTTTACGAAGCAGAGTAATTTAATTCAACTTGGCAACAGTGACGGAGTACCTACTCTGTGCCAGGTACTGTGGTGTGCCCTGCAGATACAAAAATGAACAACTTATGTTCTTGTGCTAAATTGATTAAGACACTAGAAGAAGAAAGAGGAATGGACAGAGACACTAACATAACACAGAAACAGCAAAAAGGGAAACAAAAAAGAGAAGCAGGAAGGAGAATAAGAGAGAAAGATAAACCAACCTACTTCTCATTGACATTCTTGTGGCAAGAAGGATGAAAATGAATTCAAATGGAATTCATGAAAGAAGGAGAGAAAAAGAAAGTACAGAAAAGAAGATCATTTCAGATCTGCCTTGGGAGAGTTCTAAGGTATATGTTAGAATGGTCCCCAACCACCACTGTGTTGAGGAATTTGTAGAGGCAACTGTAGTTGTGGTTGTGGGCTCGTAACTGCATTTAGAAACCACTGCATGCTCCTACAAAAGCACCTGAAGGAGGCCTTTAAAAAACTGCATTAAATTGATGAAATAGGAGAAAAAAGTGCAAGAGAAGGGAAATATGACATAAAATGTTGGCTTGGATCATTATTTTGGCACTCTTTTAAACAAGAAAAATATAAAACATAATTAAGTTGTATGAAGGGTTTCAGATGAAACATTTTTACTGATCTGATAATAAAATGTATGTCATTAGTTCATTTTGGAGATTTGAAATTAGTACTACTGACAGTGAAAAGACCAAAATAGGATCAGGTTTTATTTGTTAGAAAGCAGCATAGGACAATAACTTGCATGTAGACACACGAACTGAGGTTTAAACTTAACTGTAGCATCTATTATTTCATACATTGAATCTTCACAGGAATATTCTTGAAATATCATTGTTTTTTAAGATTCCCTCCCCAAATCTGTAGCATTTCTGAAATATTTTCTTTATTCAGCTATATTTGATACTATTATTTTTCTTTTATTTTCAACCTTGTTTCCAGGATCCTTAAATGAAACAGTTAAGTAGTGGTTTTTCCCCTGAACCAGAAATCCTGGTGATATGGCTGTCTAGCTTACTAGTATGTATATTCTATTAGAAACAGATCTTAGGGAAAACAAGAAAAAATGTTATCTAAATATTTAAGAATAACTCCTCGGATATAGAATAATTCTACTTATTATTTTATTTTTAACATATATTAATTGTCTATATTAAAACGGGTCAGTACGATTTTTCCATACATGCGTATAGTGTGCCCTGATTGAATCCTATAAGTAAATCCTTTTAAACTGGCATCTATCTGTATTCCCAAATATCATATCTTACATTATCTTTGAAAATATTTACCTGTTTTGCCATACTTAAGAAATCTTGTTTGCTTGTACAGTGGTACCACAGTTCACAAACTGAATTCATCCCATGATTCTGGGGAAGATGGCCATGGTCATGCTCATGACCTGATGCAGACTTTGTGAACAGAAGCAAAATTCTGTGAAATGCTTCTGTTTTTGAAATGAAGTATTCATGCACAGAAGTGTTCATGAACCAAGGTATTACTGTACTTGCCTTGGTGTGTTCACCTGAATGAAACTCTGAGTCTCACTATTTTTTAAAGTATCAGATAAGCAGTTCATTACAAGTACATTGAGCAATTGATATTAAATGTTCGAAATTACTGGCATTTTCCTATAATATTACATTGGTACTATGCCTATTACATGAGAATATCTTCCCTGTGATAGTACTATGTCTATTTTCTAAAAAATTATAAGAGACTATATTAGCCACTTTCTCATTAGTGGAACAAAATACTTGACATTTGCAATTTAAAAGAAGACAGTTTGTTTTGACTCATGGTTTCAGAGGGTCCATGCTTGGTAGGTTCTTACACAGAAGCAGCATGTTGGAAGGGCATGATGAAGAAAAGCTGTTCAACCCATGGCAATCAGGAAGCGGAAAGAGAAGAGAGGGCCAGGGATGAGAATATGCCCTCCCAGGCCACACCCTCCATAACCCAAGTCTTCTGATTAAGCCTATGTACTACCAGTACATGAAGATACGAACTCATCAATAGATTAACCCACCGATGAATATAGGGCCCTATGTTCCAATCACCTTCTAAAATTCTCACACTGGAACACATGACATTTTTGAGGGCCATTACAGGTATAATCTATAACAGAATATTTTGAACACATTTAGTTAAATATCAGAAGGATTCAGAAGCTCTAGTGTTCTGATTCTGAGCTTAGTAATTCATATTTCCAAGAAATGGCCCTTTCCTCAACATTCCATTTAGTTTTTCTACCAAGGCAAAATCTAATACTAATTTTTGTCCAGGTTTCACTAAAAGTAACAGCAATATATTATTTCAGTCTTGTTTATTTGTGTTGGGACACATCCAGCAGTGGTTTGGGTGGTAGACATGAGCCTAGGTCCAGTGACCTCTATGTGGGGATGAAGTGCATTGATGTGACGTGAATAGGCTGCTGTGAATAGGCTAACATTTGTTGAAGTTATTCACCATCTACATCCTGACCCAGAGACCAACTATTCAAACTAAACCACCTTTCTTCTACTCATTTTACGTCTATCATAAACTGTGGGGAGACTATAGTAAAATGAGGGATCAAAGTGAATATGATAAGGAAGGGACTTTCAAACAACAGTTCCCAGGCTTCTGGAATGCATGGTTAAAGCTTAGAGCAGATATTCAGGACAATGGTCAGCAGAATTAAAAGCAAGATGTTTTCAGAGATGTTTGCTTTCACCATTGTGTCCCCTCTGCCCCAATAAGTTTGCTTAAACTAGGTCAACATATGTCATGTAACAAATAATACTATTCCTTCTTGGTCCCCTGAACAAAACTATACCAGTGTTCCAAGTGTTTTTCTTCTACATCTTTGATGTTATGTCCTTGAGTTACAAATAAATAACCATAGAGGTCTCGGCTTGTTGCTGTGTCTCTGAAGCTCACTTATGCTGAAGAAGCAGCCTCTCTGGGCCTTTTGGTGACTGAACCAAAGTCTCATCTCCAAGTAATCTTTCATCTTCTGCCTCACCACTATTGCACGCTGACAATAAACCATAGAACAAACCATTGTTTCCTGATACTGTGCCAATCACTCTGTATATATTTTGCTATTTGTTCTATGAGAGAAACTCAAGACAAGCATCAAATTTATCTAGTCAGACCACAAGTTCAGCGTGCTTACCTGATTTGACTCTTAAATATGAAATAAAGTTATGCAGAAGAATCAGGAGTAGAAATTGAAGATTCTCACTTATATATTGTTCTTTCCTCTAAATTACAAATAATTCTGCCCCCAAGTTGCAGATAGTAGCTCTAAGTCTGACCTTAGGATGGCTGTTAGTTTAGCAGGAATTAAACTGAGACTGTACATGGTCACAGAAAGGCCATTCTCATTCACATGTTATAATACAAAGAACACGCCCTACTGACATAAGATCAAAGCACAGTCATCCTGCATCGGCGACTATTTTCTTGGCACTTTTTGGAGTGGAGAGCAAATATGAAGATTTAAACTCTGAATTAACATAGATGGTTGGGGTCAAGTTAACTATGCCAGTTTTTAAGTGTGTCATATTCAGGTAAAGAATATTTTTTTCCTAAACCTTCTTTATATTTCTACTTTGTTTTCTAATAACATAGTCAATAATATTACCTCTATGTAGGATTTATAGAATTAATAACATAAATGGTCTATTTTAAATGTTATATTAGAAAATTCTGCTGCCATTAGAGGAGGTCTTTCTCCCTGAGGCTCATCATAGTGTTTGTATTAGCAAGAACAGAAAATAGGCTGAGACTCTTTGACATAATTTAATTTAATATGCAGCGTTTCTTTGTAGATAAACAGACTAAGAGAGATGCACGGATTGTATATATAAAAATCAAGTATCTTCAAAATACACAATAATTTCCTTCCTTTGACAGGGATCTTATACACAGACATGTAATTATTTGTGCTATAATTATGTTTATATTATTTAATGAAACACTGGTGTCAAAGCAATAAATCTCTGTGCAAATGAGAAGAGAAACACGCTTTAAATTCCATTAATTGATAATGTAACCTTATATAGAATTTATGATTCTTTTATGAATTCTCATTAGTTGCAAATTTTTCTAAGTGCATGAGAGTTATGAGTTATTTTATGACCTATTAGAAATAAATATCTTTTCTTATTAGCTTCAAGACCGGGGAAACTTGCAGTAAAATGTTTTCATTTATGCTATAGATTTTCATAGATTTTCTTTTAACATAACCTTATAGGCACCTTATAGGCAAGTTATTTGTTTTATGGGTTATATAGTTATATAGCAATTAAATGACCTAAACAAAATTATGTTTTGTCATAGAGAAATACTGTTAATGAATATTTTTCATTTCTCTTGAAAGGTAGCTGTGCAACATTATTAGCTCCTTCAACAGAGTATTGGATAGAATAATCCCTGCCTCTGTTTCCTGGGTTGATGGTTTGACTTTTCATCACCACATCTCCTTTGTGTTGAATTTTTCTTGAGTATATTCAAATTAAAAGTTTTCTAAGTCAAAGATAATACTTAAACATTTATCGAAATGAAGTAAAAATACTTTGGTCAAATTATACTAAAAAATTAGGAGCACAGTATGGAATTTGTTGTGGTGGCGGGAGGTCCAGAAACATTTTCTCTTCAGTGCATTGATGACTTTAGTTCTGGTATGGCAGCGTGTTGTGTAGGATACAATTTAGCACTGGCAGATGTGCTAAGAGACATGACATTTGACCTGAACATCGACAATATCTGATGCACACGTGCAACCTTTTTTTGAAGTGTTGGAATATATTACAAGTTAGGCTGGGCTGATTTCACATTTTTAAACTGTTGAATCTCAAGTTTTAAAACATTTATTGAATGGCTGTTTTCTGTCACATACTGAGCTATTCATACAACTTTCAGGTTGCTTATGAGTTATTTAAGTCTTAGAGGTTTACCAGTGTGTTCAGTGTGTTGAGAACTAAAGTGGTTCTCTCCTCCTGGGGATTTAGCTCAGTGGTTAGAGTGCTTGCCTTGCAAGCACAAGACCTTGAGTTTGATCAACAGTACCAAAAATAAATAAATAAATAAAATAAAGTGGTTCTGTCCCACCTCCATTATCTAATCTGCCTCTTTTTCAGTACTTCTGTATTAGTGAATGTATAGTCCTACAGGCCCAAGAGAGAAACCTACATGTCATTGAAGTTCTCTCCTCTTTCTTACTTACCTACACATAATTTATTATCCAATCCAATTGACATAGTTTTAAACACTTCTTGAAATCTTTCTCTGTTTCGCATTGCAGCTCTTGTGGTCTAACGCAAACCAGTATTTCTATTCTGGACTATTAGGATAACCTCTTATGTAGTCTTCCATCCTCTAGTATCACCAAAGCTCAATTATCCCTGAGTACCCTGACAAAGCAGTTTTCTGAAATACAAAATTTATGACTACACTGAATGTCTTTCATTTGCTCTACATTGCCTGTAGAACCACATTTTGACTCCATTAAATCATTGCTCTAGCATTCTCCTCTTATTTTCTTTCCTCTGCTTAACCCCTGTCCTTAAACAAGCCATTTACATCCTCTAACTTATCACATTCTTTCAAGTATTTGTGCTTTTGATACTTTCCTTACCTGCAATTCCTCTTTTGTGGCTGAAAACAATTTTCTAGTTTCTCAATATCCACTTTAAAGATTACTTCTACAATAATACCATTCTTAATGCTTACATTTGGCTTACATATTTTCCCCTTCTCAACTCCAGCTGCATTCTTTGTACACTATTACCATAGCTCTCGCTCCATAATTTTGAATACTTATTTTGCACTCTCTCCCATGCTGAGAAAATACCAAGAACTTTCGAAGCAATGTCTGACTCTTAACTCCTTCTCATTATAACCTCCCTTCCACATTGTTTCCAGATTATCTAAAAACCTTCAATAGTCCTTTATTACTTCTATGATAAGTTCTAAACTACTCATCATAGTAACCAAAGCCTTTACTCTCATTCCAGACTCAACTACATCACTCATGCTAAGCATACTGCATCCTAATGCACAGTATATCCCTTCTAAGTGCACCAGAAGTTCTCATTTCTGGTTACTTTTTCCTTTTTGAGGAAAGTTCTATTTCTTTCTTTCCAGGTAATCTATTCCTGTTCATTATTTGAAGGAACTGAAGACACAAAAAATCCCCAAAGCCATTCTAGAGCCGTTTATTAAAGGACTACATTCCTATCTTTCTATTCCCTGAGCATCTTGTGTAGAGGACATGTCTCATATTGGAATTTTGTAATGTCCTAACTGGTCTACTCCTTCCATGTGTCCTTTGAGTCAGTCCTCAGTACAGTGACTATAGTGGTTAAATAAAAACGAAGTTTGGAGGTTTTCTGACCTCTACTCAAAATCTTTCACTGGTTCTTTAGCCCATGCAAATCCTGACAAGACCCTAAAGTGTCTGGTCCCTCACTGTACCTCACCAGAATCTCCCACTCTGCTCCAGCCACTCTGGCTGGCTGCCTTACTCCTCAGGTAACTCTTCAGACAAATTCCTAGCTCTGGGCATTTGTATTTTATTCTCTACAAGGAACTCTCTTTTCTAAACAATTGTGTGGCTTCCGCTTCTCTCCTTGGGTATTTGCTTAAATGTCATATTCCCAGTAAGGTTTTTCCCAAATTAATAAAGTGTACTATTTAACACTGTACTCAATCCCTTTTTTACCCACATTCTTTATCTTTTATCCTTTCTTTCACTGTTTTTTTCCTATGCCTAATATTTCCTACATTTCACTTATTTGTTTCCTGTTTTTCCCCCGGGGAAACCAGCTCTATAGAGCCTGGTTTTATATCTGTTTCCTTGTGTAACTATACTTAGGATAGTTTTTGGTATAGAATAATATTACTCAATTGTGTCTGCTAAATAAACACACATTCATGGTATAAATTATTTGAATAAAGAGGTCATGTTTGATTCAATTCCATGATTCCTACTGGAAGCTATTCCTGGCAAATAATCATTAAATCTATAAAATTTTTAATGAAGAAAGGAATATATCTGCAGCTTCTCAACATAAATAGGAAAGTGATGAACTGTTGTTACTGGTTACTGATTTAAAAAAAAAAACCTTATTTATCTAAAAGAATATTGGAACACAATTAACTGGATAAATCAGTAGAATTTGAATGTCCCTTTTTAAAAAAGTTTCTAACAACCATTAAAAAATATTGTTAAAAAGCATTACTGTTTTAAAACTTTTTTTTCAATGTAAAATGACTGGAACATTACAGAAAATTCTAATGACTTATACCCAGAACAAAAAGGTTTGATTTAATAAATTTGAGTGCAAATTGAACACTAGTAGTTTTAGAAAAATCTCAGAAAACTGGGAACAAGAAAGCAGGATCAGAAACCAAAGTTTAAGAATGATTGTATTTTAGACTAATTGGTCAGGTCTTATTGACTGTGTCACAGTATTAAGTGCTTTCATGACTGTAAAGTTGGTATAGTATTTTATACAAACACAGAAGAAATAAAGAAAGGGGTATAGTTTTATCATTTCAATAATAACAAAACAGTCTAGATTTTTCTGATGTAAATGATAGATTACTTTCTGCTTTTCAAAATTATTCTGAGTGCCCTTTCTGCCATGTCATATATATAATGTCTCTTTTTAAATCTTAACTATTGGGGCTTTGTTGATATGATGTGTTACATATATTGTTTTGTGTATGGTGAACCATCCCTGCATCCCTGGGATGAATCCTACTTGGTCATAGTGTATAATCTTCTTGATAATTTGTTGCATTCTGTTAGCCAGTATCTTGCTGAGAATTTTTGTATCTATGTTCATTAGGGAAATTGGCCTGTAGTTCTCTTTTTCATTTGGATCCTTTTCTGGTTTTAGTATCAGGGTAATGCTTGCTTCCAGGAAAGATTTTGGAAGTACTGCTTCCTTTTCAATTTCATTAAAGAGTTTGAGGAGTAGTGGTATTAGATAATCTCTGAATTTCTTGTAGAATTCAGCTGTGAAACCATCAGGACTTGGGGTTTTCTTTGATGGTAGGTTTTTAATTACCTCTTCAATTTCAGTGGATGATATTGGGTTATTTAACATTTTTATTTTTTCTTGACTCAACTTTGTAATTCATATGTATGTAAGAATCTGTCCATTTCTTTGGCGTTTTCCATCTTCGAGTATAGGTTTTTGAAGTAGGTACTGATGATCCTTTGGATTTCTGCAGGGTCAGTTGTGACTTCCCCCTTTTCATTTTTTATTGCATGGATTTGAGTCATTTCTTTTCTTTTCTTCATAAGATTGGCTAGGGGTTTGTCAATTTTATTTAATCTTTCAAAAAACCAAGTCTTTGTTTCATTGATTCTTTGTATTGTTTTCTTAGTCTCAATTGCATTAATTTCAGCTCTGATCTTTGTAATTTCCTCTGTTGTACGAGCTTTGGGTTTGGTTTGTTCTTCTTTTTCTAGTGATTTGAGGTTCAACGTTAGATTGTTTATTTGAGTTCGTTCTGTTTTTTTGATGTGGGAGTTCAACGCAATGAATTTCCCTCCTAGCACTGCTTTCATTGCGTCCCATAAATTCTGGTATGTTGTCTTGTCATTATAGTTTAATTTTATGAATTGCCTAATTTCTTCTTTAATTTCCTCTGTGACCCATCTGTTGTTCAGGAGGATGCTATTTAATTTCCACGTGTTTATGTGGGTTTTTTTGTTTCTTTTACCATTGATTTCCAATTTCATTGCATTATGGTCTGATGATATGCATGGGATAATTTCAATTCGTTTACATTTAGTTAAGTATGCTTTATGAGCTAGCATGTGTTCTATTTTGGGAATGTCCTATGTGTAGCTGAGAAGAATGTGTATTCTGATATTGTGGGGTGGAACACTCTGTAGACATCTGCTCGGTCCATTTGTTCACAGATTTGATTCAGTTCTGATATTTCTTTGTTGATTTTTTGTTTGGTTTATCTGTCTATTTGTGACAGTGGGGTGTTGAGGTCTCCCATTATAATTGTGTTTATGTTTATTTGATCTTTCATGTCCTTTAATAAGTGTTTTATGTAGTTAGGTGCACTGGCATTTGGTGCATAAACATTAATGATTGTTATATCTTCCTCTTGGATTTTTCCCTTAACAAGTGTGTAATGGCGTTCTTTGCCTCTCTTGACCACCCTTGACTTGAAGTGCACTTTGTCTGCAATTAGGATAGCTACTCATGCTTTTTTCTGGGTTCCTGTTGCATGAAATACTGTTTTCCATCCTTTGATTTTCAGTCTATGAATTTCTTTTTGGGTTAAATGTGTTTCTTGAATGCAGTATACTGATGGCTACTGTTTCTTGATCCACTCTGCCAGTCTGTTTTTTTTTTATTGGTAAGTTGAGGCCATTTACATTGATAGTTATAACTGTTATATATTGACTCATTTTTGTTATAGTCTTTTTCTGTTGTTCTCTTCTCTCCTTTATGTCTCCAAAACTTTCCTCAGTGACACAGGTATGGTTGTTTCTACTGGGTATCGATGACTTGGAGAAGGGAAGAAAAAAAAAAAAACAGAGAGTGAAACAGAGTTGGCAATGTCTTCAGACCTACGTCTTTCCCACATTACTGAATTTTGACCCTACTGGTGTGTGAGCAGGGCCCATGCCATCCTGTGGCAGAAGCACTCACAGACGTGGGGGGCATGGGCTGTCTTGGGACCCATGATAAAGTCACTGGTGGTGGGGTGGGGACCACGCTGGTCCATGGGATGAGCACTCACAGACCTGATGGGTGTGAGCAGTCCTGTGACCCGTGATGAAGTCACCAGTAGGTGGGGCGAGGCCCATGCTGGTCTGTGGCGCACGCACTCACAGATCTCTTCCAAACATTTCTACAAAAGAAAATCAGTCAACAGTGTGTGCCCAACTCATTTCATTACATGTTTTACCTACAGTTTATAGGAGTTATGGTTTAAATGATGGCATTTTCTTTTCTTTTTAGTTTTAAGTAATGGAGCAGACTTACAAGGATGATTGGATTTACTTCCTTAGTTACACTGCCTGCATTTTCAATAACATCTGGGCCTTTGTTTCCTCGATGGCATGATCAGCTCCTGATGCCCGATGGTAGAGAATGTGTTGAAGAAAATAAATGACTCTACATAGGCATCACTCAGTGACTAATGACACTGATGATGTTAATATTAGTGACAGTTGAAAGAATAATGATTCATCAATATGTCTCCTTACTACCCAATAAACCATGTGCTCACAATCTTTGGGCAGCTTCCAGTTCTGCTCACAGCCTGAAACTAGGGTATATCCAGTTTGAAAAATGAAGTGCAATACCACAATGCTACATTCCATCACAGCAGGGAAAAATAAAGCCTACTACAATATTTAAGAAAGTCTATACTTTTTGTTTAATCTATTTTTATTTAAAGCATTGAGTTTGTGTCATTTTGATTCTGACTCTTTAAAAATAAGTTTTTGATGACTATGGGAGGATAAAATGAGATTTTTCTTATTCTCTTCACCTCCCCCTATGTTCATAACCTGTAAGACAGAGTAAGTTCTTATATCAATCACAAATTTGAGTGATTCTTAACAAATGAAACTTTCCTCTGCCAAATTCTTTCTTTTATTAGTGTAACAAGGAATTAGATGCTGGACCTTTGGATACCCATCGAAACACCAAAAGCAGGATAAAGTTTAGCATCTCTGATTTCATCTATTTCCTTTATTACCGTAAAATTTGGGGTCAGATTCTTGTTCAGCTCTATATACAGGCAGGTTAATCACTTATACAATGTTTCTAAAAACTAGTAATACATAGTTTATTAGCCTAAATTTACCTGGTTGATCTCATCTTCCTTCAAGACTGAGGACACCAAGATGAATTTAACTGGAGTATCTTTCATGATGCAGGAACATCCAATTGCCAGTTTTCACAATGTCCTTTCCAGATCCTTTGGGGTGATGTCTGAAACTCTCCATTCATTGACTGAAATAATCAGTCACCTCAGATTACAGAAAAAGCAACCCCCCACCATGTGGGAGCAATTGCCTTGTGATAAAAACCACGGCTGTCCCTTTAAGCATGAG
This sequence comes from Hystrix cristata, assembly GCA_004026905.1. Lineage (NCBI taxonomy): Eukaryota > Metazoa > Chordata > Mammalia > Rodentia > Hystricidae > Hystrix > Hystrix cristata. The sequence continues at coordinate 50,267 of PVJO010009547.1, forward strand.
CCCTCATCTCACAAAGGGAACAAAACTGTCCCCTCAAAAAGATGATGGCTTTCCCAGAACCAAGCACTGTAAGTCCTGATAAACAACTGTCGGTCAGATCCCACCTTGACCAGGATCACATATGCTGCCAGGTATGGAAATCTTCAAGCTTTGTTTTGTTTCACTTTTCTACAAAACCTCAGGGTTTCTGTAACCCCTGAATGGCAGATCTTGAACCTCTTTATCTGTCCTCCCAGCATGATCTTCTGCCCTTCACTGTTCATTTCTTTGGTGTTTTGGGACAATTGGCCCAGTGTTTTTTTCCCTAAAACTCTGCTAACATTAAAACCTATCTTCATATACCAAGACAGAAAAGTAGAATGAATTTAATATGCAAACATACAAATATATATTCACCAATACTTATTTCAGATACTTGCACGCAGCTCAGAAGAGAGTAAACTCAATTCATATTTGCATTAAGGCCATTGGTTAGTTAAAATAGTTTAAATTCCATTTATGCACAGTACCAGTTTTGCTTAGATGTACATATTTAGCTTTCTTTGCTAAAAACAAAGCAAAAAATTTATTAGATGTTTGCAGAAAATCATTATTAAATGTTTGCAGTTACCTCACTTCAGTAACTATTTGATGTAAGTTTAGTGCTTTATTTAAATTAAAAGGTTGTCTTCAGACCCTCAGTTTCTTTATTTTTTTAAATGTGTGAACTGTTTGATCAAACTTATATTTAGAAGTAAATCAATTTCAAGGAGGGACCTTTGTAGTCTCAGAAGAGGTTTTTTTTTTGTTTGTTTTTCTACTGATGCCTTTGATTTTTACTTCTCTCAATTCCTTCTCCCAAATTTCAGATAAAAAGAAGGCTTTTTGTCTAATAAAGGAAACTTTTAAGGGAGAAAAGCATGACTTAGGAGAGAGTCTATAAGATGTGTTGATGAAAGCACAGAGATTTATAGTTAGACAGACAAGATTAACTGACCTGAGATGGGAACTAGGTATTTCTCATCTCATTTCTATTCAAAAAACATAAACAATTGTACTTCTCAAGACTACTGTGAGATTAGGTGGAAACTAGGCAGAATATGAATACTGTAGGATCTTATTTGAAAATAAGTATATTTTCCTTTATTTAAAAATTTTCCAAAGAAAATTCTAAAACCTAGGCTCTTATTGATGCCTGTACTTCTAAATGACTGTGATTACCTTAATGAACAACACATGTTCTAGAAACATACTTTCACTACTTGGTGTCATCAGTCAATGATGACTTCAATGGATACATTTTCATTGACCCAAAACTGTTACTAGAGCCAAGATGCCAAAAGAAATCCAGGCAAACAAAAGTTACAATCAAGTGTTTAATTTCTTTTGAAGAAAATGATAAATTCTTGGCCACAGGACAGAATATCTTCAGAAATATCAGTTCTCTGTCTAATTAAATTGTCAGTAATAATTCTTTTGAATTGACTTATAGGATTTAACTGAAGTCATTCAACTGTCATTGGTGGGGGTAAGCAATTCTAAGAGCAAAGAAAGGATCCAAAGAGGAAGCCTGAATTAGATTTAGTGCCTGACTGAAGAAGGTACAATGTTTCCTGGACCTATTTTGAGGTGAACTAATTCTGATATATTATCTATTTAAAAAGTGTCTCAGTAATGTCATTGTCTGGAGCTGCTCTAAAATCCACGGAAGATTTGTAAGAAAATCTGAAATAGAAGGTGTAGTCTCTGGCTGCAGAATACACCCTGGCATGACCATTTCAGCATCTGGTTAGTAAATTACCTTAGCAGAAAATCTGTCTTTTGTTGACAAATGGTCTAGCTACTCTCTCAGTAAGACTGAACGATGAGCAATTTCTGGAAACATAGTCTGTTCATTGCCTAAATAAGGAAATTTGTTGAGAACTCCTCTAATCCAGGTGCTATCATGAACCAAATATTCTTATAAGGAAAATCAAATACTTCTCTTTATGTCTTTTCTTTAAAAGCACAAGTAAACTTGAGAAGTTAATTTTTTAAAAATGTTTTTCTTGTAGTTTAGTACTATCAAAATGAGCAAGAAACAAATCTATTATGGGATTAAATGGAAATAAATTTAAAATTTAGATTTCTGAGTGTTTGAGCATGTATTTATCAAATAGCACCTAAGGCTGGGAAAACATGGAAAAATTAAAACTGTCTGCTCCCTTTACTTGGACTATTTCTCCAGAAAAAATAGAAGTAACAGAAAAAGTACACTTAAAAAAAATTAGTATTAAAAAGTATTTGGTATTTTCCACTTATCTATATTATGAATCCTGTTCATAATATAGATAAGGATATGAAAGTGTGAGATCTAAGCAATTTCAGAAAGTAGTCCATGTTATATAAATTCTGTAAATCTCTGTCTAGCACCTCTAGTGTGGTGGTTCCTTTTAACACAACATGGTTCATCTCCGTGTTTAGCAAAGAGTTAATGGAATACTCTCACCAGGATAATGGTCAGGTGAGAGTTGAGAAGGCTAGAGAGGTGGGCAGTATAAAATCATACATACCTTACAGTGATAGGCTGAGTAATTGGTGCTTTATTCAGCAGATAGCAGGTGTACACTGCTGCTACAGTTTAGATCTAGACTGTACCCCCAAACCTCATGTGTTCAGTTTCCGAAGGTGCTTGGATTATGGGGGTATTATAGCTCATTTGCTCTTAGGTGGTGGGAGCCAGTCAGAAGTGGTAGAGCACAGGGCGCAGGACCTGGATGGGGATATCTCCCTCCCCAGCTCCTGTTTTCTATGCTTCCTGGTCCCCATGACATGAACAGATTTCTTTTATGGCAAGTCTTTCCACTATGCCACTTCTGTTTTTGAGCCTGCCAGCTATGGACTGAAACTGTTGAAAATGTGCATCAAACCTCCCTTATTCTGTAGTGTTGAGTATTGTGTCTCATCAGTGAGGAAAGTGACAAAGACAGATTTTGATTCAACAATATTTTATGTTAGACAGGGCTCCTTATACTCTGAAGATTATGATGTCTTGTGTATTCATTTGAGAGTCAAATGAAGAGAAAACTAGAAAATTTAGCTTCAGCCAATCTAATATTGTTATTATCATTTTTCAAACTAAAGACAATCTACTTTCTAAGAAAGTAATTGTGCAAAGAAGCTCTTAATATGGAAGAAAACGCTATTTTATGGTGACTCTTTCACATTCCAGAATCTTGAACATGTTACTAAGGAATTGCAAAATGATTATATGAGACTTCTACTTCTGGGTAGGATACAGAAAGAAACAAAAATTATTGTTCGTAACAAGTAAAAGAAGCTGGAAGCCCTCTGAGAACACGTAGCTCTTATTAAAAATCTTTCAGAGAGTTGAGGTGTAATGAAAACTAAACAAACTAATTTTCAGACAAGTGACAGGTCCTTCGCAGAAGAGAAGAATTCCACAGCTGTTCTTGTTTTATGGGAAGTAGTGGAGGGGGAGGTACTTGCCATAGACGGAGGAAGGAACAATCAGCTAAACTTCTGACGAACTTTTAATGGCTTGTGTGTAGGTTGGCATGAGAGATTGATTTCCAAGGAGCCTAAACCACAGAGCAAATCTGCAACCACACACCAAATCATTTCCACATGTTTGCACCTAGTGCTCGAGTAGACTATGCCAAAAAAGCCAGAGACAGGGCAGAAGAGCTGAGAGAAAAGCACCCTGAGGCAGGTGGAGCCTCCGCTAAGTATAATACTGAATAGAAGAGGGATGATGAGAAGAAAGCTGGAATGTCCGAGGTTCTCTCAGGACTCAGGCTGAAGCATGCAGGAGGGAAGGTTTAGGACACTCCAGTGTTTCACAGCAGAGCAGGCAGATGTTCTTGCAAAGCTAAGGAGTGGGAATCGGGTGAAAAGAGATGTTCAGAGTTCTAAAGCACAGATGACACTGGAAATCAGGACTGTTGGTAGCCGAGCAAAACAAACAAACAAATGAAAATCCGAAATACCCCAGAGAAATATCACTTATGATACAGACAGTGATGGCTCAATTCTAAGTCAAGGTGAAGTGAAAGTCTAGGTCATCCCTGAAAAATATGTGAAGTATTGGAGAACTGAGTATAATTAAAATTCCAATAAAACCAGACTAACTCAACTGTGTATCATTGATAAAGCCTTCTACTTTCTTCCTAATTAAAGCATGACATTTTCTATAAGTTAATATAATTAACTTTATAAGTTCTAGAAGTTAATAAGTTTTATAAGTTTTTTTGTAAAGAATATCTTGCATACAAGAACAAACTCTGAGAACCACTAAAAACAACAACAACAACAACAAAAACAAGATAATGAGGTCTACGGTCAAGAAAAGAAAAAGTGTCCCAGTTTGAGCAAAAATTGGATGGCCAGTGGACATTTATAAGCAGTGATATGATCAGAATATGTATGTTTTTCAGGGATAGTTTGTAGGTTTCAGTCTGAAGAGCAGTGGCGGAAACCATGCATAAGAGTAAGTAGGATGGTTTGCTAATCCAAAAATGACAATGACACGGAGCAAAGCAAGGACTGAGGGGAAAGAGAGAAGTAGAATGTACCAGATTTGGCAAATGTTTGGATGTAAACAATATTGGAAAGAGAATGATCAAGAGTGGTATCCATGTTTACAATTTGAAAGATTCATAGAAGATAATGATCCCATGTAAGGCTTGAAAGAGAGGCAAGAGAAGCAAGAGAAGGGTTGTTTGTAATCATGTTGCATTTAAAATAACCTATGACATAGTTACAGGTGCCAATTGATAAATGAGTATAATTCTGATCCGTAAACTGGAAAAGAGGTAAAGACCATAACTGTGGATTGGGAAAACATGTGAAGACTCTTTATTCCTTTTTTGCTTTATTTGTCCCTAAGGTGTCCTTTCTTGTTGAAAGGAAACTGTTTATGACAGGGAATCCACCCTCCCAAACTAGGGTCTTAAGAGTGAATGAAAAAGAAAACTCTCTCCTGCGTTGGCACTCTTCAGTGCAGGATACCATTTCCAAAATTGCATCACTGACTACAGTATCTCCATTACTTTGTCTTTTCTGCTCACTGTCTCCCTGTTTGTTTTATTATAGACCAACTAATGTTGCCAATAACTCTTTTGACACTTTGGAACTTCCTTTTGCCCAAAAATGTGTTACTCGATTTTATTTTATTGTTACTTTGATTTATAGCCTACTTCTTTAATTTTAGGCTTACTCTATCTTTCTTGTTTTTATTTTCACATCTTAATCTCATTTCAAAAGAAAAATACCTTAAATGCTACTTTAAATTTCAACTTTCATTTTTTAATTTGGAAATTTTATGTAAATCTAAAATTATTCCAAGATGGAATTTTAAAAGATTTAGTTCAACATTTATTCATTTAAAAGGCTATTTATTAGTGAAAAATCCAAATACATGCAATCTATAAGGGCACTATTTAAATCCAAAGACTACTAAAATATTGACAATAAGAAAGAACAAGAATGGAAAGAAAGAAGGAAAAAAAGAAAGAAAGAAGAAAGAAAGTTGATTCTATAGATAGAAATGAGAGTTTTTTTTTAAAACACTACAGGAAAAGAATTATTTTATTGAGATGGTTGTAGGTTCACATGTAGTTGTAGGAACCCATGCAAAGAATTCCAGACTTATATGGTTTCACTGGAAAATTTTAACCATTTAAAGAAGACTTAATAGAAGAAGTTATGTCAGTTTTATCAAGAGGATCCACAACAAATCTACAGTGTCTTCAGATCTGAAGTTCATATCCTGCACATTGAAGTCACTAATTTTAATTGTGGATTTATCAGTTTTCACCTTTCATCTCTATCAGTTTCCTTCATGTATTTTGGGGATCTGTTGCTTTGTGACTACACATTTAACATATGACGTCTTCCTCATGGATTGATTTTCTTTTTGGCCATGATATAACTTTTCTCATTGTCTGTAGTAATTATCTTTGGTCTGAAGTGTGATTTATCACACATTAGCCTTTATCACACAAAGCCTTCATACTTTTCTTTGATTAATATTTGCATGGTACGTATTTTTCCTTATCCTTTTAATTTCAACATGCCTATAACCTTAAATTTGGGCAGCAGGTAATTGAGTTGTATTAATCATCCATGTTTTAACCTCAGTCTTTTGATTGTCATATTAAAACTACAGTATTTGTCTTTAAAGTAATTGCTATCTTAGGAGATGTCTTCCACTTGAATATTTGTTTTGTATTTGCTTCTTTAGAATCCTCTCTCATTCTCTCTCTCTTCTGTTCTCTCTCTCTCTCTGTCTCTGTGTCTCTGTTTCTCTGTCTCTCCCTTGCTCTCCCGCTCTCTTATCTTTCTGCAAGGTTAATTGATCCCAAATAATCTACTTGAATTTGTACTCAAGTCGAAGAGTCCTTATCTGAAATTCTCTTGGATAAGGAGTGTTTTGGATTTTGGATCTTTTTTTTTTTTTTGGAACATTTGCATATACATTATGAAATAGCTTGGGGGTAAATCTAAACTTGAAATTCTCTTATATTTCATGTACATACTATATACACAATCTAAAGGGAATTTTGTATAATATTTTTAGTGTGGCTGTGCTTTGTCTTTGACCAGTTGCATGAAGTTAGGTATGCAACTTTCCACATGTGGTATCATGTGGATGTTCAAAAAGTTTTGGAGCGTTTCAGATTTCAATGTTCTTTGGTTTAGAGATGCCCCCTTGGAGTGTTTTTTAGTGTACCTCTTTCTGTAGCTCTTGTGATGACTGACAATTGTTGTAGGTATGACAGTGTATGTACAGTTGTGCAACACGTAGGGCTGCTTCAGTCCATGTTGGACCACATGCAAGTATGATAGTAGTCCTACAGGATTATAATAAGAGCTAAATATTTTCTGTTTTCTACAGACACTGTGGCCATTGTAATATCACAGCATCATACATTATTCACATGTTTATGGTGAGACTGAGATAGACAAACTTATTGTACTACCAGTGTAAAATATATATCATACATAATTAAATACAGTATGTAATTCAGTCGTATCTTACTTAATGACAAAGGAGACATTCTAAGAAATGTGCTCATTAGGTGACTTCATCTTTCTCTGCAAAAACCTACATGGTATATACTACAGCTGTAAGCTATAGACTGTAGCTTCTAGGTTGCAAACCTATACAGCCATGATCCTGTACTAAACAGTGCAGGCAATTATAACACAATGGTAAGTTCCTGTGAATGTAAACATAGAAAGCTACAGTAAAAATTCTAGGCAATGGGAATTTTTCAGTTCCATTTAATCTCTCACTTGCCCATTGCCGTAAATTTTGTTATAAAGCACATGACTGTACTTATAATGATGATAAATGACTATATTGGTGGTTTATGTATTTACCATACTACTTTTAATCATTATTTCAATGTGTACTCCTTTTATTTATGAGAAAAACAGTTTATGACAAAGCAGTATTCCACATTACACCAGCAGCAACCTCCCACATTTTATATTTACTGTGTCTTTATTGCATCACAAGACCATGGTAAGTGAGTGAACTGAAACATTTGAGTCTGTGCAAGTACATTCCTTGATGTTCGCACAATGACCAAATCACCTGAGAATGCATTTCTCAGAATATATCCTCATCAATAACTGGCACATGACTGCGTGTAATTTATAACAGGCAGTTACTAGTTTCAAGATTTCACCAGGTGAAGTAAACTGTAGAAGCTATAAAGATTTTGCCTGCTCGTCTCCCAGTATTTCTTGATGGAAAGAGGGAGTCATGGAAGGTCAAGGAAGGAATGAACTTCTTCTGGCTACTTGTTTCTGGTAAAGCTCCAGATTTCTAGTCTTGTAGTGGCAAAGCCACCAGTCAGCAGAGAGGTGAAAAGAGGGGCTGGGATTTCTCAAAAAACAGGGAGAATGAAGGTGGATTTATTTTTCTGGGAGATGTGTGTCAGGGTCTCTGGGTCAGGGAGCTCTGAAGGGCAGCAGGGTGGTGGAGCTTTGCAATTGTAAAGCCCTGTCTTATCAATATATAACTGCCCCTGGAAGAGATTCAGAGGGCTGCAAGGCAGGCAAGCTCTAAGAGGCTAAAAGTTTGTTTTTCTGGGCTATTTTTTAAAAAATTGAATGTATACAAATTTGAATTTGGCAAAGGAGGGCTTTTAAGCTAATGGGTCTTAGCCTACAGTGCTAATAAAGAGCCTGGGGTAAATACACAAAGGTCACTTCTTTTGAAAGTGGATTGTTTGATCATGTGTTAATTAATGTTTAATACTTAATGGAAATTTCATATTATTTCACAAAAGGGGTTCACTAACTTCCCATGTCTACTGTATTGGAAGTTTCAGTCTCATCTCTCTGTATCTTCTCTTTATCTGTTTTTGATTATAATTATTTGGCATATGTGAAGTGGTTTATCTTTGTGGTTTTGATTTGCATTTTCTTAATGATTAGTGATTTAAGCATTTTTTCATGTTATCGTTGGCTATTTATATACCTTTCAGATCATCTGCTAATTTTTTAGTTATATATTTATCTTTTTCTGTGTGTGTGTGCTGGGGATTGAACTCAGGGCCTTGCACTTAGTAGGCAAGCACTCTAACCACTGAGAAAATTTCCCAGCCTTATCTATTATTTAGAGTTCTTTATTCTGGTTACATCTGGATAAAAGAAACTAATCAAGATTATACACACACACACACACACACACACACACACACACACACACATGCCCGCACATACACAATTCACAGAGGCTTCCTCCCATATTTCAGAAGAAGGCCTGGGAGGCCAAGTAATGAGCTTTGAAGAAGGAAATTCATGAAACTGTGAGAGTAAAGGCCACAGTGAAGCTCAAAGTGTAATGGATACCACAGGAAATCGGGGATGCCAGGAATGTGGAACGTCTGCTGAGGAAAGTCACAGACAGTGAAAAGCCAGCCTAAGATAAAGGCTGTGTCTGTTGCAACTGCCATGCCACAGAGGTGGAGTCACCCGGACCCTCAGGAGTTCACAAATCACTACAACCTGCCCTGGGTGCTGGCCAGAGAGCTACAGAGTTTAATGCTTATCTTGTTGGGTTTTGGTTTTGTTTTGGTCTGATTTCTTTCTGTGCCCTTATTCCTCCATTTTGGAATAGAAATGTTTAACTTGTAAAACTGTATGTTGGAAGTGTTTAAATATAAATTCTCTGGGATGAGCAGTCTTGATTAATATCTATGTCTTGGGTGGGATATGAATGTAGGATACTGGATTATGTCTCAGGTAAACTTGAAGTAATTTTGAGCTAATTTCTCAGGTTATTTATTTTCCATCATGGATTTGAAGAAAGATTAGAATTATAGTGTAACTGATTTAGATATGTTGACCTTATTCAACTGAATTTATCAATCCAATCAGATGTTATCTCGAAATTCATCTTTGGCTTGCAAACACCAACCACTTGTGTTCTCTGTCAGAGTCCAGATAAACTAGCATCTCTCAGTTCACAAACACAGAGATAACAAAACATAAATCTGCTCAAGATGCTTTTAAGAGTTATTTTTGGGTAAGAAAAAAAATAGGTGCTATATCTAGGACAGTAAGGACATTTATTTGATGGGAAACTTCAGTAAAATCTGAATTATTCGATCCTCAGCATCAAAAAAATAAAAATCTGAATTATTAACAGAAATAATGTTAGTCTATTTCTAATGCTGTAACAAAATATCTAATACTGGATAATTTATAAATATCATGTTCACATGTTCTTATTGTTCACATTTCTAGAGATTATTGCTCACAGTTCTAGAGACTTGGAAGTCCAAGATGTAGACACTCACAGATCCAGAGTCTAGGGAAGGATCTTTCTGCTTTCAAAATTATGCCATGTTTGCCATCCTCCCTGGCAAAGGTGGATAGGTAAAGGGGCAAACAGTGTACCAGTGTTTCATCTTTTTATAAGGCATTAATCTCATTCATGAAGGCAGAGACCTCCTGGTTTAATCATGTCCTAAAAGTGCATCCTGTTAATACTATCACATTGGCAATAATTAAAAAGTAATATGTCGATTTTGGGATATTCATTCAGACATTAGCAGTTGGAAAGAATAACATTTTGTGGTTGTTTATAAGTAGAAGGCCAATTCCATTGCTTTACACTTCTGCAGCAAAAGAATGTATTTTGCTTTTTAAATTTTATTTCAGTATTTAATGAAATGTCACAATAACATCTGAGAAATCTATTTTCTTTTTTTTTTTTTTTTTGTGGTGCCGGGGGTTGAACTCAGGCCCTTGTGCTTGCAAGGCAAGCACTCTAATCACTGAGCTAAATCCCCAGCCCCTGAGAACTCTATTTTCTACAACATAATTCTACTACATCCAAGTCCGGGAGACTTCTCATCCTCTAGGGAATGTTAGAAAATTTCAGTCCTTTACGATTATACCACACTGTGTTTATCTTCTTTCTTTCTTATAAGCATGCACATTGCTGAAGTCTATGAAGTGTGGGCATTCTTTCTTTACTTGCATAAATCTTGCAAAATTTCAGAGGCTTATTTGAAGTATCTATCTACCTATCATCTATCTATCTATCTATCTATCTATCTATCTATCCATCTACTTATCTATCTATCATCTGTCTATCTATCATCTATCTAATCTGTATCTAAGTTATACTTTTTCCTGAGAAACTTAAGCGGTACTTGTTTGTTTATTTTCCAGTTATAATTTCATTTCTTTCATTTTTCTTCAGATGTAGGCACCAAGGTTAGCAGTTTTATAAATGATAAAATTATACTTCTCCTGAGCCAAGGTCTTGTTGAGCAATGTGTCCCATATTTCTTTCCACCTCCATTTTTTGCCCTCTCATTTAATAGCTCTGTTGTGCTTACAGGAGTCTTGAAAGAACCATAACACAATTTTCACAAAATTCTGGAAGACTCAGTTCACCTCATAATTCTAAAATAGTTCAGGACTCACAATCACCTCTTAGAAATATCACACTGAGAAATTACTGATGTTGAATTGTGAACTGTCTGTTCCCTCTCATGAACTTTTTTCCAAACATAGCTGGGAAGTTCACACTTGCTAACTCCATCAGATAGTTGAAAACAGTCTGCAACCCCAGGTTTACTCACAACTGCAATCACACACGTTCACTGTTTATGGAATGTCTACTGTGTATAAGTTTTGTGCACTGGAGAATAGAAAAATAAATAAGACAAAGACTCTATATTATACCTATGCCACCGTACATTTCGTAGGCAAAAGAAAGAAAAAGTAAGTGTGACAAAAGTAGCCCTGTGTGCAGAAGCTTGATGTCCTCCATACTCAAAATAGACTTTGAGGCTGTGCATTAAAGAGCAAGTGGAAGACTGCTGCCATAAAAGACGGAGGGGCGGTGGGGCTGTTCCAGTCTTTCCAGAAAAGTTGCTGCCTGGGCAGGTTTTGTATGGTAGCTGCACACATGGCTAATGACCCGTGAAATCATCGACCTTGACAAAGTAAACAGTTTCTCAACAGTTATTCCCAAAAACTAGATGGGCTTGTTCAACTGCTGTGGCTAACGGTGGAATTTGAGGCGGTACAATATCTGGTTATCATTAATGAAGATATTTGTGAAATGCAGATCGGTTTTTCACAATCTTTTTTAGAACATCCAAGGAGACGTGTATTTTAATATTCAAGCTTGTTTAACTTATGAAATAAGAGACTTAGTTGACACGATACTATCACATAAAGAATTCCATTCTGGAAGGGTGATGAGATGAAAGAGAAAGCTGCTGATATGACTCTGTATTTGTCCCAGCAATAATGAGATGAAAGAAGCAGAAAGCTGCTGGTACTGTATGACCCTGAATCTACCGCAGCCACTACTGCTTCCCGCCTCCTACCCCTCAACTCGGCAGAGCACCCAAATGCGCAACCACTTCGCACAAATAGCACATCGACTGCTGTTAGTTTGTACATCTCATTTACGCAAAACTTCCCTTGGATGAAAAATTAAGTGATTAAAAATGTATTTTTCAGCTTTTCTCTCTTTCTTTCTCTTTTCTCTCATTTTGTCATTTAAGCTTTCTTTCATGCTTCATTGGTGTAATATGACAGATATAGTTAAAGATACTGAGGTGGTTTGGGGCATCTGTGAGAGGTAGAGAAAAGAGGAAATGGTAGTGAAGACAATAATAAAGATGATAAAAATTTTTAATATGAGTTTTGATCCTATTCATCCTATAATCAAGAACACAGATGTAAAACCAAGCAACATAACTTATGGATGCCCAAAAGAATAATAGCCCGTGAATACATCAGTTTCCAGAGCCTGGAAACTGATCAGGGAAGTGATTCACTCACCAATTTTAAAGCCATTGCTGAGACTGTAAGAAAATGAATATTCTTGATCTCACAATTGCTAAATCCTAGTGGGTCCATAAGCATTGTATTGATTTTCTCTAACGCTAGAATGAGCGTAAGTGTTGTGCTGATTTTATTCATTCATTTAACTCTTAGTAAAGCAGTCAGATAGAGGACGTCTGGCTAGGAGTCAGAGACTGAAATTTTAAGGACAAAGCCTAGACAATCAAAGCTAGGAAGAGGGCAAACAGCAGCACCAAGACAAGAGTGCATAGGAAGCCTCTCATAGGGACAGTAAATTCAGAGTGGCACACTTGTACCATCTGTTCCCTGATGGGTTGATTTGCCCCGTCCTTCTTATTCTTTTTTTTTTTTTTAAATGTTAATGATTGAACTCAGGACTTTTTCACTTAACTACATCCCAGCCCCATTTTTATTGTTTACCATGAGACAGGGTCTTGCTAATTCACTAAATTGCAGAGGCTAGGCTTGAACTTGCCAACTTCCTGTATCAGCCTCCCAAAGTTCTGGGATTATTGGTCCATACCACCACACTAGGCCTCTTCTGATCCCTCTTGATCTAGTTCTTACTGCCCCTCAGGAATTTTTTACAAATTGTGCCTCACTCCTGGCTTCATTTGTTCTCAAATTCTAATTTCTTCAGCTTTAGCCTAAATTGAAAAAACAAGGTCTTGTTGATATGATAATAGGTAATAATGGGTTAATATATAACTGCTCTGACGTAGGTAATACAGTTACGTTTTACTGGCCGTTTTAGAGAAAATTTCCCAAAGGAATGGTGAGAAATTTTTTGGTAACCCCACAGGCTAGTCACAGATATATTTTTGGATAAGGATGTAGATGTCTTTTGAACTTTAGCACATATGTGATCATTTTGTCTGCCACCAGATAAGACTGTTTCTAAAAGTATATTTACCTTTAAAAATGATTATGGGAGTACAGAAAACTCTGTTACTCAATTTAAACTTATTCGTGATCACACCCATACACAACTCCACACAATTTCCCTTCCATACTTGTACTGCAGCCATAAGCATTTTACATCTATTAGGAAAGATGGAAGTGACCTTGAATTACAGCAACTATTACAATTTTACTTTGTGTTTGTGTTAAAAGTATATTTTATACATTAAGAAATGCTCATATTGTTAAACAATCGCTTTGGCTGATACAAGCATGGTTTTCTTCCATTTTTCAGTTAGGAGTAGCCTGAAGAATCATAGCACCTGCTTGTCACATATCCTTCCTGCATCAGACATTATCATCCTCAGGTCCAGCTGCCATACACAGGTATTAGCCCCTTCCCATGACCACCACCTCTTAAATGTCCTAGATGTCGTATTTTGTGCTGTGTTTAAAATCAAACAAATTAAACATAATTTCATTTTGGCTATTTTAGAGGAATTTCACATCTTTTGAGAAAATTACAGTATTTGGTGGTTGAGAGTGTTTCCCTCTGAGAGTTCTGTGTGTCATTCAAACCTTGATGAAAGGGTTAGTCTCCAAGATACTTGGCCTCAGGAAAGATGGGTGCCTTTCTGGCCTGCTGGAGGCAGGCACCTTCGTGGCCAGCTTCCTATTATTCCCTGTAGCAGTAGGGCAACCTTCTGCTGGCTTGGCTGTTCTTTGAATATCTTACTGAAAAGTGGAAGGGAAACATGAGGAGTTAAAAGAAAGGACAGAACATATGCTGGCTGAGTACATTTTAGCATCATCGCTTAAAAAAAAAACCAAACAAACAAACAAAAAAACCCTTCTGCTGGGTTTCTTCTGCTGCTTATTCTCCACCAGGCCTTGGAATATTCTTTAAATGGAAAGGCCTTGTAGGCCATTAAATAGGAATTGAGGGAGCACCATTGGTCTGTGACCTTTTTGGCAGGAGAGACCCTCCTCACACATACAATTTGCTGTGACAGAATTTTACTTTTTTTCCATTTTCCTGCCATGGAACAGCCCCAAAGGAAAACTGGGAAAGATCCCATTTGGATAAGTCCTGCATAAAGTACCTCAAATGGATTGTGGCTCACGTCTTTCTCCTTGCTCTACTTCCTGAGTTTTAATTCTATTTCGTCGCAGTATAGTGAATAATATCATGTAGACATCTCTAATTAGGACACACGGACATATCATTTTTGTCACTGCACATCTTCAGTCAATAGGAGTTCCAAAAAAGTACCAAAAAAATGTGATCAAGGAAGCTTGGATTTCCTAGCATTGAACATAAATTTTTATTACCGAATGTATTGGTTAAACAAACATAGATAGAGGCATGGATGAACTCACATACATACTGGTAGATGCAAATAACAGACGCAGTGTGAAATATAGAACAAGAATTTGTAAGAGCCTTTAAAATGGTTTTTTAAAAGACTACATTTTTTTCAGAACCAAGCTAAGCTTCAAAATTAAAAAAAACTCAAATTGGAAATAATATAAAAGTGTTTTAAAGTTTATATATTACATGTAGTTTTTCATAGTAAACTATTTGAATTATATACATATAAGTACATAATCTGTAACTATTTTGGGTCATAAGTAAGCAAGCACAAAAGTTTTTTGATTGATTTGATTCTTGGCCTGCATTTAACATTACATCTTCATAAGAATATTTTATGAATAAAGCCAGAAAAATACCTATAAAGGGCAAATTTTTTTATTTAACTTTTTACCACATGCATATTTTAGTTATGAAAAAGAGGAGGAAGAGATGAGGAAGAACAGAAAGAACAGAAAAATTGAGAAGGAGAAGGGAAAAGAGAGAAAGGAGGAGAAAATGAAGCATTTTCTCAAACAATGTTGTGATGACCTTTTCAAAATGTGCCATTCATAACAGGTCATCCTGAGTTAAATTTGCACCTCAATTTAAAGATACAAGCTTGAAAATAAAAAAAATAATGACTCAATAAACATTAAAGTTCCAGAGCTACAATTTCTTAATCTATGGACATTATTGTATATATCTTGGACATCACCAAGCCATTGAGCAAAGTATGGATTTGATAGGTAAGATAAAATTTGAACAATCCAAATACTTCTTACAGCCACTGAAAAGATACACATTTAACTTGGGTTTGGATTTAAATGTGAAAATGTCATCATGTGGCATTGTTTGCTATGGTTGTACTTTTTAGGTTGTTAGACCATTACTAAAGTCAGATCTGAAAATTTTTGTCTACCCAGTGCAGTTTCATGGTTCCAGGAAAAGGGCACTATCTCTTCCATCACATGAAGATAGAGGAGACTCAAAATGCAGAAAATAAGCCAGATCAGACCGGCATTGTGCAGCAGTCTCTGACATTCTAAGAAAAGCTGTGTTTTTTTTTTCCCCTTTCAGCTCTGTCCTTTGTTAAAAACTTGTGTGTTGCCTGTTGGGTCTGAGCTCTACAGTCAGCTGAACAGTTGCATTTAAAATAATTAGCTTAGCTGGCATTTGTTTCCAAAGCCTCTAGTTTCTTTGGTAAAAATAATATAGGCTGTTTTAATACAGCAAAATCTTTCATAACTAAAAGTAAACAAAAACTTCAGAAAATAAAGTGCCAGTTAGTTTATTCAAGAATATGCTTTGAAAATGGTTTAATTACACTGGAGCCTAACTCCTCTGTTTGAAGATACAGTTGTCCTATTACACTGTGGGATGAAAATTCTTGTAGTGTCTATTTTTAAAGATGTATTGCAAAGAGTATTTAGTCTCGCTCAAGCACAAAACTTTGATGAGCATAAATAGTCAATTGTTTTAATTAGATTTTCAGAATAGTGGCATCCTCTTCAGAGATAAAAAGGCACACTCGATATCATTAATTAGCTTTTCTTTACAGACATGCATGAAATGTATGTTTTAAAATGTTCCACTGGGGCTGGGGATTTAGCTCAGTGGTCCGAATGCTTGCCTCACAAGCACGAGGTCCTGAGTTTGATCCTTGGCACAAAAAAAAAAAAAAAAAAAAGATTAAAATGTTCCACTGTGTTGTGATTTAGAAAATAAATTTGGGTGCTATCACAAAATCTTAATTGCAGAACCAAGTTTGTTTGAACAGTTTTGATTCATTTGTTTTTCCTGTGATGTTATTGAATAAAAGGTACTAATTAAAATACTTAGTTTACTTAAATTAGCTGAAATGACATTCAGTAAAATTTCAAATACAGAATAACATAGAGAGGTGATATAAAAGATGTTTATTAATAAAATCTTATATTGAAAGGTCCTTTCTGCGATTATTTGCTTTGAATTCTATACAGAGAGAGCAACAAAGTTGTAGTTGAAATTTATTCACTCTCTGCTTGGCGAGCTACTTTCTTCACCAGAAAAACATGTGTATTATTTAATCAGAGTGTTGTTACCTCCTTGTATCTCCTATCCATTCATCTCATGTTTTCTCTTTGAAACATGAGGCAGTATAAGTCTTATTTTTATTCTTAATTCTCTCTTATCGGTCCTAAATCATGGTATCTAGAACTAGAGTCAATATTCTAATGAGAGATGAGAAATGTTAAATGTAATAATGATGCAAATCTTGATTTGAGCAAAGTTTTTGTACTGATAACAGTGTAGAAATACATAATTGCATGTTGGAATGATTTGGTGGTGGTGGTGGTGCATGTTGTTAAATGGTATCATCTAATTTGGTTCCTGAAATTTGTAGTGAACTAAAACTCTACAATCTCCTCTCAAGTGAATTGCAGTCAAGATGGTCTTTTAATTTTCTTTTGTGCATTGCTTATTTTTGTTTCTGTCCTTTTAAATCTCCAAGTAGGAATTAAGTGTTTACCCTGTAAAACAAGGAAAATTTTTATTCTGTCATAGCCATTCAAAAATCTTAATTTTCTTCTCTTGTATAGTTGGAACTCTGCGGTTTTGAGGCTCTGCAATTTTGATACATACACCTTCTGTCTCTATAAAATTCACAGCTGAAGTGTTAAACATGACAGAATAAAGGAACCCTGGGTTCTGTGTGTTTAGATGTCCTGTGCTTTCCTATGCATGATCATCATCTACAGGCCGACTCATTTTCCAGGTGGCCATTCAAATCCACAGAATTTAGGGGGACATTCATCAGATGAGAGCGAAATTCAGCAGCAGAATGAAGGTGAGATAGACAGCATGGAGTTTAAAGGCAGGAGTCTCTCCCCTAGTATGAGCGTTCAGACTTCCTGGAGTTCAAGCCTTGGCCCGGGCTCCTGGCAGCTGTGTGAGCTTGTGCTTCACTTACCTTCTCTCCTCTCACTCTCCTCATATGTAAAGCAGAGATACTGCTCATCATGATCGTAATAGAATGATTTGCACCATAAAGTTGTTTTCAGTGTTACATGAGTTGATGTATCTAAAGGACTCAGGAGAGTGATATTTATGAGTTCGACATTAGGACCAAAATTAGTCCTTTATTTTGTAACATTCTTCTGACCTGCAAGTTTAAATGACTATGATTTTAGCAATTATTGATTCAGTGTTTTTTAAATAGTACAAAACCAAAGGAATAATAATTTATTCTAAAAATTTATCTTTAAAACATTAAGATTATTGTTGATAACTTTCAAAATCCAAATTTTTCATATTAAAGTTAAAAATGGTTTTAAAGCACATAAACATAACATAAAAGACTGCTTTATATTCTCTTCTTTTGAAATTTTGCAAGAATAAAAATTAATAATTAATTCAGTTTTTTATGTATATTTACAAGTATATTAGTAAACCACATAATTCTAAATTAAAGACTAAAATATTCTTAGTCTTAATTCCACTGCATAAAATAAAAAATCTTACCTGCTTCTTGAAGCCAATGCTAATATAAAAACTGATGCCTGCATATCCATTATTTTTAAATGAGTTAATAACTATATTTTCCTAATGTAAAAAATTGTGACCGTCTCAATACTTTGAAGAAAAAAGAAATCCTTAGAGATGTTTGAGTTTAAAAAAAAAATAAAACTCATACCAAAACTTTTAGAAAACCTTCTTAAAACAAAAATAAATCCTTCTATAGACTATACTAAATGATCTACTCATAGTAAATATTCTCTTTTATGTATTTACCGAGATGATAGAGATGGGCACATTTTTATTTACTTGGTGTGATTCCATCTTTGTTTTTTATATTGGAAACCTGTTGAGGGATGGGGTGTCACATGACTTGTTGAAAATTCCTGCTTTCTGAATTTAGATACCACATACATGTACCACCATCACCACCAACACCACCACCACATACAAACACACACACACAGTAATTGCTGCTAAAACATGTGGTCTCACACCAGGTTTGTACCTGTCAGAGATTCATTTAGAAATACAGAATTAACTCAACATTTAACTTAATGAGAGTG
>PVJO010009548.1:0-68875 GCA_004026905.1 Hystrix cristata
ACTGAAACCTCTGCAGACTGTGAGCTAATAAACCTTTCTTCCCCTAACTTTGGGTGTCGGGTATTCTGTCCCAACAACGAGAGAAAAGTAACTAAAACAAGTACATATAAAATACACACCACACACACAAGACAGGCTGTAAATTTGTTCTGTCTTTTTCCTTATTGATCTGTGTCAGTCAGTGATTTAAACAAATAAACTTGTACTGGAGGACTTTGGGAGTGGGAGCTGGGTGAATATTTGTATAAATGTGAGTGTCTGTGGATGATCTTTTTTTATACACTTTAAAATATATCCAGCTTTTGATGCAGTTGTATATTTATTGTGAATTTTATAAATTCTTACCTTTTTACTGCATATTTTTGTCATTCTAAACAAAATAGTAATTTACTGATAGTTTAAATCTATTTTGCTAATGGGTTGGATGACTAGAACCCTTTAATGACATTTTAAATCTGAAACATTGTGTTACATCATTATGCTACTAGATTTACAGTAACCCACAAAGTCATTGTTATGATGTCTCCAAATTTTCTCCCTTCCCATTTGTCTTATAAACAGTCAGCCTTGCTGTCCAATCTTGAATCTCTTTTATGAGTATTTAAACTTTATATTGAATTGTGAGATTTAACTCACATGATCATAAGAAATATGGTACAGTACCAGTTTAATTACTTTAAAAAGATAATACACACAATTTTAATTATGGGTGAACATTATAAAGTATATCATTTTCTCAAAGGGACAATGCAAAGAAAATATTCTTGGAGTAACTGTAATGACTTTTAAAATTCATTTTTAGCAAAGAAATAAGAAATGATTTCACATTTTTCTTGTTTAAATATCCAAATAAAATCAAACTATTAACTTAAAAGGCAGATAAATATTTTTGTTCTACCTTAAACTGTTTTAAAATATATATGAGTAGCTAAATGTGGGCAATTTCAGACAATCCAATAATATTTAAGAATAAATAAATTAGTCTCAAACTCAAAGGCAAAAAGGTAAACTAAAATGAGCACCAGCATCCCTAATTTTGAAGTGTAATTTAAAATATTTTCAACTCTATTTGACATAATCTCCATTGAGAAGTGACTAGGATGTTGAAAAGACCACTGGAATTTGAACCTGAATATATGGCTGAGTTGTAAAAAAACATGATACTGCAGAACACTCTTAGGATGTGGAGGAAGGCTGATGTGATTCCAAGGCCCAGTCCTACCACATACTTACACAAATATTGGATATGTTTCTCTCCAGAACTATCTATTTCTCTGTCTCCATGTCACTTTTTTGGAAATACTTTCTGCATGTAATCTCTGTGAAAACGCATACTTCTCCTGCACTAGTAATATCAGTTCTCATCACCCAGTTCAAAGACATGGTCTGGATTGTCCAAGCCTTTTTCTTGGGTCTCCATCTCTGTTTTTCTTACAATGTATCATGTGGTACAAAGTTTCGACTATCGTCTATCAACTGATGACTTCTAAATTTATATCCCTAACTCTAAACTCTCTTTTAATTTTGGAGCCGTAGTATCAACTGCATCTTTGAATACCCACATGAATATATGCTTGTCATCTTTACTGCCTCTGTCCAAAATAAAAGTCTTCACTTTCTACTGTAAATTTTCCTGCTTCAGTACACCAATAAATTATACTATAATCCATTTTGGTTTATAAAATAGAAATGCATTGGTCATTCACTTCTTTTATTCATTTCCCAAATTTAGCTTTGTCAATCTTATAAGTTTTATGTCCAACGCTCTCCTAAGTCCATTACTTTCTTCTGCTTTTTCTGTCATTTCCTTTGTTCAAACCAGCATTATTTTTCTTAAAGACTGCTGCAGTAACCTTCTCACTGGACTCCCAATTCCTGAATTTGACCCTATGTAAACAATTCACTGCTCAATAGCTATTCACCTTTTAAAATTACTTTAATGACTTCCTACTGTATTTAGGTAAAAGGCAAATATATTGGTATGGACTAGTGGCCTTATATGAATCACCCTATTTCCCACCTTCACCTCTCCTTGCTCATCCTGTATTTTATTCTAGTCACTTTACCATCCTGTTTCTCTAAGCTTTCGACTGCTGTGGGGGCCTGCTCCTACTCTTCCCATGGCTGATTCATTCTAGTCGTTGCTCTCTGCTCTGATGTCACCACTTCAGAGACCCTCCTTGAATATGCAATCCAAAATATTTGCCTGGGTGTCATTTTCCCAAGCTTACCCACTTTCCTGTTTGCTTATAGAATTTACCACAATCTATAAAGATATTATAGATTTGAGTTTTGATTTTTTGATGAATGAAGACTTTCCTCTCCAGAGTCCAAGTCTTCTGAAGGATGTAACTTTGTTTCTGAAGTCAATTCTTTCATCTTACAAAGAAGGTCTCAGAATATAATAGGCACAGATAAATATTTACTCAGTCATTAGAATTTCATTGTATTCACCATTTGAGAAGAAGAACTGTCTACCTTCTAGCAGTGTTTTAAAGAAACTTAAATAACATAATGTAGTTACTATCATAGCATCTGGGATATGCAAATCTTCAGGAATATGATAAGCAAACCAAAAATCAAGCAACTCTTATCAATACCAAACAAATTTAATGTATTAATTAGTCAGCTTTTCCATCACTGGAACAATATATTTGGCATACACAAATTAGGGAGGAGAGGTTTATTTTAGCCCACAGTTTCAGAGGATTTAGTCCATGGTTGGTTAGCCCCAATGCAGAAATGGCATGGCAGAAGGGCATGGCAGAGCACAGCTGCCCAACCAATGGCAGCCAGGAAGTAGACAGAGACAGAGATGAAGGAGCCAGGTCATACTCCCAGTGACCTGCCCCTTCCCACCTGGCCCCATTGTCTAATAGCGCATTCACCATGAACTCATCAACAGATTAATCCACTGATAAGCATAGCAGCCCCATGATCCAATTGCTTTCCAAAAGCTCCACCACTGAAAACACAAGATTTAGGGGGACATTTTAGATCTAAACCACAACACTTCTATAGTACATAAGTCACTGTTTAGCAAACTACAGGTAACAAAACTTTTTCATTTACATTAAAACTTTTTCATTTACATAATTGGAAAAAACGAAAAATAGTATTTCAGGACACATTAAACTAAATTCGAATTTCAATGCTCATAAAGATTGTGTGGAACACAGACACAATTTTATACATGTATATTGTTTATTCATTGCTTATGGCTAATTTCTTGCTTATAAGAGTAGCGTTGAATAGTTGTAACAGCAACCCTCTGACCTAGAGTAGGCTGTCCTGTAAAAATGAATTGTAGTAACTCATCCATATTTCCATATAATACGTACTGTTCTATCTTCACTTTGTGGATATAGAAATTGAACTTAGCAAATGAAGTATAAGCTTCCCCTGATCATAAGTATCCAATCTATCTCTCCATGTCATTTAATTTAATTTTCACCACAGTCATATGAGGTTACATTATTAAAAGGTCTCAGAGTTTATAAATGACAGAGGCAAAATCCAACTGATCTAACTCTAAAAGTACCTACTACTGCCCCTTTTATGATTGATTCTTATGTACACATTTATTCCATTTATTTTTCCCATTCATAGACATGGATACAAGTTTCCTGCCCAGTGGTTGTTAACAAAACTTTTTACATTAACAATAAATTAACTCAGTATATTAAAAGCATTATTAAAGGTTTCAAAGTGTTACAGGGAAGGTGACAATTCTAGTTACGCATGTGTACTGGTCAGCTTTCTCACCTCTGAGACATAATACCAAACACCTGCAGTTTAAAGGAGGAGAGGTTTCATTTGCTCTTGGTTTCAGCTCATGATTGGTCAGCTCTAAGGCAAGCGATTGCCACAGAGAGCATGGTGCAGTGAAGTTGCTTAGTTCATGGAGGTTGGAGAAACCAAGGCTATATGTCCATGACCCACCAGACACATGAATCCCTGGAGTGAATTTCAAAGCCTGTCTAGTTGAAACTCCAGCCTAAACCCCGCAGCATCTGACAAACAGAAGGAATGGCCTAAAATCGTCCTTGAAGCATAATTGATGAACCTGTAACTCAGAGGATCCTACACCGAAGAAGACTTAACATCTAAGATTTTCACTGTTTTTAAAGGTAAAAATTACCTTAGGTAAACTATTGGGCAGTATGACTACCAAAGATGTAAACCAAGAAGCAGTTGAAAATGTTCCACCATACCGTTCTACCATGATGTCCTCTGCCTTGTAACTGGCCAATTGATCACATACTGAAACCATGAACAAATCAAACCTCTTTACCTTTAAGTTGTGAGTGTTTGGTATTGTGTCATAGCAAAAAGAAAGCCAACTAATACTTGTGATAAATACAAAAAATTCAGAATAACTTATCTCAATAAAAAAGAAAATAGAGATCTATTGCTAAACATCAGCAGTATAAGACATTTGGAAGGGTTGACAAAGCCATGTTCTTGAGAAGCAGCTCCCATGGTTCTGGCGAGATTTCAGTTCTGTCCAAAATTCCTCATTCTGTCTTTATAAACATCCTCGAGTTGACAGCCTGTATGTCATATAACCCTGGTGCTATTCCACATTCTAGCAGGTACAGCCCAAATCACCAGCATCAGAGTGACATGACAGCATCCTTTGCAAACTTCCCTCTGTGGCTTTTGCCATACACTGGACCCTTGTAAGTTATGGTATGATGGAACGAGTTTGGCTAGATGGTGGATTTAGTCATCATGATCTCCACCACCCATCTTCCTCACTGAAAATATACTAAACAGAAATGTCATGATTGAACACTGCTTCAAGCTAAGTCTCAAGCTCTCTTTCCATCTAATTGTCTTCCCTAAGCAAGCTTTTTCAATTATTATGGAATTTCTGGAACAACCATTGCCCCTTGATATGGTACTGTACCTGTATTTCAGGTAGGAAAACACTGCTACATTATAAAATTGAATCATCTGTGGATCCTGATACTGGCTGGTTTAAAACTTATTACAATACCATCAAATCATTTATTCTACCTTAATGACAAGGGTTTGGCAAAAAACAACAAAACAACAGAGCAGAAAATTTTCTCAAGAAAGTACCTGTTGTAATCAGCTTTGAGACTATACAACAAAATACCAGAGAAGGAATAATTTACGAAGAACAGAAGCTTGTTTCTCACTGTCCAAGATCCAGGTGCCATTTGGATCTGGTGAGGCGTTCTTACTTCATCCTCACATGACAGAAACCAGAAAGGCAAGTTAGAATGCTATTTGAAGACTCTTTAAAGGGGCCTTAGTCCCATTATTGAGAGAGAAGCCCTCTAGATCTGACCATCTCTTCCAGGCTCAACAACTTCTTAATATGGTACTTGCCCAATGCCAACCCCTGAGTTCTGGAGGGAACATGCTCAAACCGTAGCAGTTCTATTTCCTTTTATTTCGGTAGAAATCCCAGTGCAAGGATTTAACATTTGTTTGCCATATATATTTGAAACTGTAAGTTATCTATTACTACTATTTATTTCTAAATTTAATGGTAAAAATAAAATAAGAGCCTAGATAATCAGTGTCTATGTTATACATATGGTTGACTTTTTTCCAGTTCAGTTGGGATTCATCAAGAAGTCTAAAAGAAACCCCTCGCACATCATTAGCAGAATGAATGGATTCAAAATCTTCAGGTTTTAATGGCTAGTAGGAACAAATCCTTGGCTTTGAAAATACAAATTTCCACTTCTTCTGATGGAGATTAAGATCTCATAGCTGTCAATGCCAATGAAAAGGAGAGAAAAACCTTAACTGTATGACTGTCAAAGGGAGAAGGTTAAGCAGGGTTCACAGGTTTTCTGTAGTTTGTATAGAAAGATCAAATGACGAATCCTCTAACCATTCTAAGCAACAGGAAAAATATAATAACATGATTCGCCTTTTGCTGTAAAAGCTAACTGATCTAATCACTCTCTATGCAGCGGGCACAAGCACGGGACCCATGAAGGTAAACAGGCCAGCTGGACCTGCAGACGCCCTGCACTCTTCCACAGAATCACTAGAATGCTCACTTTCCCCACTTCTTTTCTTTCCAGGATTTTGTGTTTTATAATTAAATACAGGCTTTTGTTAGTTTTTCCTTCTGTTTCCCTTCTCATGGCACATCTGCTTCAGTCATTTTTCCAACTCTTAAGTTTTTGTAAAGTCATGCATCTTGAAATAAATAAATGAAAAATCTAAGATTTACAATAATAATAATCTAGATAATGAAAATGTCACTTTTACACTTTTGGTGATAATTTTCTTATTTCTTCTAAAATGCTGATACCAACTATTTGTTACCCAGGAAGTATGCTTTATCTTATTGTACTTGCAAACAACTATGTGTGGGTGTATTTATTTTCGATTTTACTAATAAAATAAAGCCTGTGCGCCTAAAACTTCCTGTATTATTTATTCCATAATTAACAACAAGATTTGGGCATTATTTTATTGTTTGTTTGCTTGTTTGTTTTGCTTGGCTAGGGATCAAACCAGAGTCTCACACAAGCTAGGCAAATGTTCTAGCCCTGAGCTATATCTCAGCCCATTGGGCAACATTTTGAAAAGTTTTCCCTCTGGAATCAAGTAGTAGCTTTGTTTTTCACTAGCATATGACCTCAAACAAGTTAACCTTCTATGTTTCATTTTTCTTACTATACATGTTGGACAGTAAGTGCCTATCTCACAAGTATTTTAATTAAGAGAAACACAAAACATTTAGAAGACTGTGCCTGGTACTGGAATAAAGTAAGTGCTAATACATGGAATTGTTCCCATATAATATCTAAATTTCCAACTAAAATCAGTTTCCCACTTTTTGATAGTTTTTTCTCTTTATGGTGCTTGGAAAGCAGGGGATTTCTTACCCATCAGTGCCTTATTTTTTGCCCGGAAGAACTGACATTGTATTTGTGAAAAATCCTAAAGCATTTTGCTCAGCGATAGTCTGTGAGGCCTTTACAGAGGAGTTCAACAATTCTTCCTCATTCTTGAAATTCAGACATCCAAGACAATTCAACCCTCCTTATTTTCACAAATAAGTAATCCTTTTGTATTCAGTTAGAGGAATAAAACAGATAGTTATCAAATAATATCACCACACCAAATAGCAAGATGCACAAGGACCATACAGGAATAAGAGTCAGCCTTTGTCTGAAGTATACAGGTTGTCACTGCAGATTAAGCTGGCTCCAAACACTCATGGATTTAGAATGATTAGTTCATTGTTTTGGCATCAGGTTGCCATAAAAGCACCTGGTAATATACAGCATTTCATTAAATGCTATGAAATATTTGGTAGCTGGTTTCTTTGTGTATCATTGAGGAGTCTGGCCCACCCAGGAAAAGCACAGCATCTCTTGGTGTTGAGGAAGGGCCT
This sequence comes from Hystrix cristata, assembly GCA_004026905.1. Lineage (NCBI taxonomy): Eukaryota > Metazoa > Chordata > Mammalia > Rodentia > Hystricidae > Hystrix > Hystrix cristata. The sequence goes on from PVJO010009548.1 coordinate 7,397, forward strand.
CCCAGATTCACCTTGGCATTGCTCTGGATTAAATTCAACCATCTCTGAAAACAACCCGAGTTTTATTCTTACACAAAAATGAGATTTTGTCTTATGAGGTGTTGAGTAGAATGTGGAAAACAGAGATAAGAAATGTTTCCTGGGTTGAAATCCATAGATCTCAAATGTTAGTATTGATTAAAATCTCGTGGGGATTTATAAAACACCTCAGGTCTGGGCTCCACCTCTGGAATTTGAACTTTGGGTCTGATGGCATAAACTATCTTGAAGTCCAGATGCTAAAGAATTATAGAAATAGCCAGCCTGAGGAAGTACAGCCAGGAAAAGGGCACTGGAGTTGGTTTTGCACTTACATCACCAATTGTGCCTCAGAGTTAAGAGCCAACTCCCCTAATTCCAACTAATCCTTCATCCGTCCACTTATCCCCACCAACTCCAAACTATCAGCAGCTTCAAGTGGTAGAGAGGCTATTGTTTCACAAAACAAGAAAAACCGTACCCTGAATCACTCTACATCAAAAATAATCTATTATCGAATAAAACTTTAAGAAAATTGCTAGAGAGAGTAAAAAGTGTGGAAGTCAAAAGAAGCCCTGAGCCTAAGGGGGGGGAAAGAATTGATGGAAACCCAGATAGGAAATGAGGGCAGAGGGTTATATAAGTAAACAAGTAAATAAATAGATATGATGGTTGGTCAAAGATGAAATACTTCTGCTCTGCCCCTGCCCCCTCTCAGTCAGAAGATTCTGGCTAAGGCTGGAGGTAGGACAGGAGAAAGAATGCTTGGGATCACTTCTTAACAGATGCTTGTTCACTGATATATTACCATTTTGGTTAAAATTTGACTGTAGTCTAGAATTTTGAAATATACAAAAGTTCATTTTCAGTTCTGATGTTTAGAAGAATAAGTTACATTTCACTTGAGACACAGAACGCCTCCTATATTTTTCCTCTGTTAGTATTTAGAATTTAGTGTAGTTTATTTTGATTTTCATTTCTGTTCCTGATGTGACTACACAGAAGGTCTTCATAAGATCTGAGATAGGGAAAGTAACGTTTGTAAAATGGGGTAATCAATAGTAATGCCACAGACAGCATCAGATTCTGGGTTAATTTGTTTAAAGGTTGGTTTATAACCACAGGTTAAAATCTGGGGAAACCCCGCCAATTAGGGTCATCACATCAAATATTTTTCCATTTCCTTGAGGGTGGATGGAGAAAATGTGGTAGTTCTAGAAAATAGACAAGAGTGCTTTTCCTACCCCATGCCACAAACTTCTCTCAGTCCTCTGTAATGACACAGTGAATTATGATTTTAAGGGAGCAATGAGCGGTAGCAGCTGAAATGCCAAAAGGATGTAGAATAGCATTGAAACAAGGAAATTGTATAGCAGCAGTTTGTTTAAACAACACGTCTTTCCCACCCTCTACCCTACAGAGAAATCTATGTTCCAAGAACCTTTCTGTTTTCTGGAATTTGAAATATTTCCTTATAATCCCCAGGGAGTCCACATTATTATTACTGTATTAACATTATTTACATTCATGATTTTTTTTTGCCTTGCTTGAAGCTCAAGGTGATTTAGTAACTTTATATTAGCCAAAGCTAATAATCCAAAATGCCAACATGAAGACATGGTAACTCTGGTGTTCCTAGATCCTGAGGAAATACGTACACTCGGGCCATTAAATTTTCTTTACCCTTGGAGTTTGGAGGGGCTGTGAAAAACTGCAAAGTTCTTTTCATTCTTTTCTGCTTCTGGTTCTAATAGTATCTGTATCCATCACTATGCACTTCTTATCAGCATTAGACTCTGCATAGGAAACCACCTTCACTTTCAGAGTCTTGATGACCTGCAGAGCACTGAGGCCAGTGATTCTCTGCCTAACTGTAAGACAAGGTAATGTTCCTGCTTCTTCTTATTAAGAGTGAGCAGAGATGCTTGGAATGGTAGTCTTAAAATCAGAGCTGGTCTGTAGTTAATGTGGAAAAAAATAGACTTTATTCTAGGAGTACTACAAGGGGGGAAGAGATCTCAATGTAAAACTGGGCTCAACTACAGAGAGAAGGACAAGGGGGAATTGATAACCAAGGAGCAGGTTGTGGGAGTGCAGGTCAGTGGACAGGACACTCCTAACAGGAGACATAGTGGCAGGGGGAAATCTGGGTAAACTGAGTTAACAGGAGTCTTGCTGGAGGCAAGTCAAGGGAGCCCAGCTGTTATGGGGTGGGTTGGGGTATTGGGAGAGATGGGGACTTTGATCAGATATCTAAGGAAATCAGATATCAAGAATAGAAGATTCTCTCTACAATGACTCAGAATAACTCTTGCTAGAACTGGGAAATGGAGACCCAATAAGGATAGACATGAAATCCCATGTTCCAGGCCAAGCCAAGAAAAGGGCTCAAAGAAGCTAAGATTTGGTCAAGGGCAAAGTCTTTTTTTAGTGAAGAGGATGCAGACAGGAGCCAGGAAATCTGGGTATCAGCCCTCTCCAAGTGTAGAAGGTGACGCTTCAGGCACATGACTATAGCTCTCCCAATGTTATTCTTCTCATGGTCATTCATCCAACAAAAGTACTCCTAAGATGCTCTAGCTCCCCTGTTTCTCCACCTCCGTCCATAACTGGCTTCTTCCCATAGCATTCCTCCAATTATTCACGCCTCTTACTTTGCTCACCTGGCATACTTAGTCTTATTTTACCCACCTGGTATAATTACTCCAAAAAGAAGAAACATTTGTCAGGGGAAATAGTGATAAACTTGATTCAGCCCTGGAAATAAACATTGTTCTCCAATCTAGATTTCCTAAAATTTTAATCTCAAACTGGTCCCAAGAATATTTCTCAGGACTGTAGAGCTAGTAGAAAATAATGAGTATAATTAGTTGGCACTTCTCAAAATAAAAAAATTACTACAGAACCACATACTTTTGTTTCATTTTATTTTGTCAAGGGAGTCTCCCTAAATGGCCTAGGTTGGTCTTGAATTTGTGAGTGCTAAGATTACCGCTATACAGTGTATGTCACCATGCATGGCTTGCAGATCTTTGTTGACCTTCTTTCCTTTAGCGCTGTTTCTTTCCTTGTGAAAATGAAGCCCATTTCTTAGAATGATAGTTTGACAGATGGTAGTGTGAATCCAAAGGGGTTCAAGTGTTGACCTAAGAGAGCAAATGTTCTTGTCTCCTAGCACAGCACTGAAAGAGAGAGAAAGAGAAAGACAGAGAGACAGAGAGATAGAGAGAGAGACAGAGAGAGAGTGAGACAAAGAGAGAGACAGAGAGAGAGACAGGGAGACAGAGAGAGATCTAACATATTAATAAGTATTACTTTCATACGTTAAGATTTCTTTGGCAGTATAGCATGAAACTTATTTTTAAAAGTCTATTTTGCATTGCTTTCACTCTGTTTTACATACCACCAGTCAAACACTACCAGCAATGGAAATGTTTCACAAATGACCTAAAAGAACACTGGAGGAAATTTCAAATTCCTAGGGGAAAAGGTGGATTCTCAAAATAAAATCAAATAAATGCCTAAGATCTTTTGTTTCAGGTTTTCGAAATGTTATGCTACACATTAAGCCAAGTATCTTGAAGATTTCCAACTGGTGATTAAAATTTTAATTCTTCTCTTTCCTATTTGTGAAAAATGTGAAACGAGAGAGATCATGAAGAGGAAGAAATTTCAAATGCCACAGAGGGATTGTATAGAATGCCTCTCGGGCATAATTCAGCTTTAAACAGTGCCACCCAGATTAGCAAAGCATCTCTGTTATTCTGAAATTTTTGCACTTGGAAACATCAAGAAAAAAGCTTTTTATTTGTAAAGTTGAGCATGTTAACAGGAAGCAGAAGTTCAGTCACTAGAAAAGCACTTTTTTCTGACACAGATTTTGCCTTTGTGCCTTGATTGACAGCCATCCCACTGTCTATAAACAATCCACCCGTTGCCCCAAATCACCATTCAGTTCCTGCATCCAACATTTAAACATTGAGTGGTTTTGCGCTCAATAAAATTCCTTTTCATTTCGCCCTGGGTTGCCATGTCTCTTCAAACAGAGACAGAACAGCCGTGGTCTGTGTCAGACAGATTTTAATTTTCAGTCCTCATCCATTCGGGGGAACTAGACACAGGCAAACAGACTCTACCCTAAAGCCTAGCAACCTGTAGTTTAAACAGCCAATGCATATGAGTCCCGGGATGGGGGCCTGGACCTGTTCACACATGAATAAAGAAGATTAAGATTTCCTTTCAAAGACGTGAAGGCTTTTTGACAGCCAGTGTCAACAGCGCTGTCTGCCTTCAATGCGAAGCCGTCTCCTAGCACAGATTCCCACAGGGAGGTCCTGCTGATTAGCATGCGCCACACTACCATTCCATGTCGGTATTTAATTGAAGAATAAGGGTGTAAAGTTTTGCAAACTCTTACCCACAAAGAAAGGATAACTTACAGAAATTGTTGAAAGGAAATACCAGTGAACATGAACACCTACAGGGAGCATTTGAAAAGTGAGGAACAGAGCAGGGAAATGAGGAACAGCAGTGATTTCTATTATCTAATTGCAGAGAAATTAACAAAAGCTTTGTAGTAAAAAAAAAAAAAGCATGTTTTGAAATCTCCTCAAATCAGCACTGAGAGAGGGATAAAAAATATAACTTTTCTTCCTAAAGAGGCCTATAAACTTGTATTAGAGAATAGACATTTATTCTGGAAACATTTGACAAATATTATTTGCCTTTACAATTCAGGGAGGACAATCTTAAATATCCTTAATACCTATAAATGGGTATTAAGGATATTTTAACTCCAACTTCTTTGCACATAAGCACTTGATAATATTAAATGAAATGGACTAGGGCTTTCTTAAATACTGAGTTTCATATTATATTGTACGTTCTCAGTAAGAGCTAAAAAGAAAAAAGAAGTGTTGTATCCACAAATGTCACTCTCACAAATTATCTCACTTCAATAACAAGTTCAAACAGTTAAACATGCTAAATATAGAACATTTCTACTTTGAAATCATATACTCCTGTTCATTTAAATGTTCTGGATTATTTTGGATGAGTTAGAATAGCTGAGTTATACCTACTTAAAAGAATATGGCTGTTTTTGATTATATGACAAATGTTTACACATTTTGATGTCAACTGTTTATTCTTTGAGGCCGAATAAGAATGTAAACCAAAATGTGTAACCCTCCTAGATGAATGCCATGTTTTGGCACTGACAGCACGTACGTTTTGAGTTGCTTCTCCAGTACTGGTGAACGGTTCCCCCGATCTATTCATTTTCATTCATTTATTAAATATTTATTTACTGAGCACCTATCTTATGACAGAGTTGGAGGTTGGAAATGGGAATAGAGGCTGCAGTGTCTTGGAGCTGGCCCCAAAGATGCGCAAAAGCCACCTGTGTACAGCTCTTCTCAGTTCAGACTGTGTTCATGGCCATTACATTGGTAATTTGAAATCCGCTAAAGTGGGAGTATTTGCACCATGAAAATCAACAACACTACATATCTGGAGTTTTTTTTTTTTTCCTCAACAAGTAGTTAAACATTTACTAGCATCTCACTGGATAGTGGGGTGTAGACTGACAATCAGATTCCTGCTTTCCTAGGTCTAACAGCCAGGGGTTGCCTAGTTAACTTTGCAAACTATGTATCCAGAGATGGTAGTATGTTTGTGGTAATAGAATGAGAAGAAACTGCAAAGGGATTGAGTGTAAAATTTTGCTCTCTGGGATTTTCGCAGAGCTGGTACAAGGTAAGAATATAAGAAAGTGAACCAGGATGTGCAACCCACATAGCTGAATCTCATATTTCCTCATCAGTGGCACATGTATTTGACTTGCTTTTCTAGTGGTCAGGAAAGCTTTTCACTCATCTGTCCATTTCCCACCGTCCAACACCAGAGCTAGGTAAGGTAGCAGGAATTGGAACAAATCCAGGCTTAGAGTCCACAAGGCCAAGGTACGCTAAAGTGAATTCTCAGTGTAGAATAACTTCACTGGGAGAAAAAACACCAGTCTAAGCCATCGGAAAATATGGCTTTGAAAAGGTAAGGTCAAAATGTACTTAAGATAATGCTCTCTGGTCACTGTGCTCCATAATCATATCTAACACATACATTAATGAAACAACTCGCTGTCATTTTCCTCCTGGAAAGAGCTGATCTTGTAGGGTGGCTCTCAAACTTGCCTTAGACTCACCTGGAAGTCTTGTTAGGGTCTCAGCCTCAGACACTTATTTCTAGGTCTAGGGTGGGAACAAGGGAACTGTGATTTCCGACAAGCTATTAGGAGATGACAAAGCCTCAGGTCAGGGGAGGACACTTTGAGAACCACTGTGCTGGGATTGAATCAGATATCCCCACTTCACCTATTTCAGAAGAACAATTAACCACACCCCTTGGAGGTGAATTGCCTCTTAATCACGCAGAGGATTCATTGATGGTTGTAAAATGCTCACAGCTCCCTGGGAACTTCAGAAATAGTTAATTGCTGCAAATAAATATGCTCCTGGTTCACCACCATTTGGTCTTCATAGAGAGATGCTATTTTGGAGAACATCTGTGGACTCTTTTGAACTTGACATACTCAGATAATTACCTAGCACAAACACTGTGGACTATATAAAATAGAGCTATTCACACACAAACACACATAAACACACACATACACATATGGAATACTTTATTGAAAAAGCAGTGACCACAACCCACATTCTTATGCACATACATCACTGATTAGTGTCTGAAGGAAGGGGACCATATGTGAAGTCACCCAATCAGATCTCTTGCTCCAGTCAGCCTCGCAGGAATACATTTTAATGCCAATTATGAGAGAAGAACAATCAGCTCTAGTTACAGTCATTGCAACACAGACCGTTTTAAAAGTATATTGATAACCAGAAAAACAATTAGGAAATATTCATTCAATGACCAGAAAATTACAATTTACCATGATTGTGCATGAGAACAAAGAGGGCAACCTGTGGTAAAGCCATCTTTATATCTGTCCTTCACTGCTCATTGTTTGAGCCAGTTCATCTCAGTGGCCACAGTGTTGGGTCTCAGACAAGTGTGACCTGCTCTGTAAGGGGAGAAGATGACAATTAATGCTAATTAATTTAAATATCTATCGTTATGTCCTAGATAAAAAATTCTGCCTCTTATTTCACCATTATAGCTGATTCTTTTGGACTTCCAAGATAAATTCATCCTTAGGAATAGTCTGTGCTTTCAAGTTAAATGCCCTCTGAGAGGTCATAGCTTAAAGTGAGATAGTTTATTTGTTTTTGTTTTTAGTTTTTTTGGTGCTGGGGAGCGAACTCAGGGCCTTGTGCTTGCAAGGCAAGCACTCTAACCACTGAGCTAAATCCCCAGCCTCTAAGTGAGATACAGTTTAAAAGTAAACATAACCTGCCTCATAGAGCTAGGACTTCCTGCACCAAACGCTCTTTGTACCTCTATTGATGTGTGACCATGAATCACCTAGTTGTTTCTTTCCAAAAATAAACATTTTACTTAAATCAGTGCAACCTGACACAAATGTTCATGTGACATCTGAAAAAAAAAAAAACTTCTGACTTTTTTGCTGATATTAAAAAAAAAAATTCTTGTTATGAAAAAATTCGGCAAGTAAACTAGGGAGAAATTGAGGTGGGAACTGTTAACTAGAAATAAACAAAGATGGAAAAGGATAACTGCGATTTCAAGAATCAACAATGACAGCATCAAAGAACTTCGCCCTCAGTGAGGCTGCTCCGTAGTGATCAGAATCTTTACAAATATCTGGGTAATGGATGCTGCTTGAGATGGAGTCAACCTGGTGTGCCGCTGTACCCCTATTTTACTGCATCCACTATCCACATAAAATACATGATAAAATATTTTACAGCCTTGGTTTTACTGGGACTCATTTTAATTGATGTTAACTTGAGAAAATTAAAACAAGCAGCTATTTATGTTATGAACATGTTGTATAGAATTTCATGAATGAAATTTTAATTGACAATGCATTTTTCATCCAATTCACACCACTTCACATGTTTCACAAATAGAAGTCAACTTATATTCCAATTTACTGAAGTAAATATGTCTAGACACTGAAAGATTATAGGGAAACACATGAAGATAAGTAGAACAGATACACAAACACTCTGAAACTGATTCAAGTCTCTCAGATTTCAGCTATTTATAGGCGTTCATTTTCAGAGTGAAATCTGGGAGCAGTCAGGGACTTGTCATTTTAAAACATAATTTCTACCACAAATAAAAGCATTTTTCATTCATTTCAATGATTTGTGCAAGCAAACGCAAACCAACTTAGAGAACCATATGTTTTGTTTCACAGTTCACACACCCTTATAAAACATTACTCCTTCAGCATGATTCTTGAATGACCTCTGGCTTTTGATTCTGGGAGAAGTCATAACAATCAACTGAGAAAGTGTTTTGTTCCCCCTAGAAATGGAGGTTCATATGGCTAAACATCCCCCTTCCCACTTCTGAGACTCTCTGCAAACAGCATCTTGGTTCTTTCTACACAAGCTGTGAGGTTTAGCTGTGAAGCTCCGCCTCCTCCCTTATCCGCCGCCGGAGGAAATGGATGCTTTTAGGAGAGCCGAATGCTGAGCGCTCAGCAGTTTTGCAAGCTGGTTTGTAAACAGCTGTTACAAAAATTAAATTATAAAACCATACATGTAGATAAAGAATACACTAAAAGCAATGGTAATCAACACACAAACCTCATTGCCTTCTAGCACTTTTGTTTTGTTTTTCTGCATCTTTCTTTCTGCATTAGTTCTAAGGCACCATTCCAGCTTTTGAAGCCGAAGCAAAAATAGTTTTCCGATGTTTAGTGGTTATCATTGATTTCTTTTTTACACAGCATTTATTCCTTTTCTGTCTGGTTTTTGGGAGTGTTATGCCTTACGCTCCTTCACATAATAATAGGTATTTAAGAATACTTCCCTTGCTTTAAACAGAGAGGGACAGAAAACAAGCCAAGATTTCCATTTGCAAGAATAAAAGTGGTTCTTCTTCTTCTCTCCCAGGTCGCAGGAGTAGAGTTGACATGTGAGTTCTGCAGAAGATGCTGAAGTGAGTCAAGCGAGAGCCCTCAGGACACTTAGCCCACCTGTCCCACTCTCTCAAAGGGTTGATCTTATCACGACAGAGAGGTGGGAAACAAAACACTTTAACGAAATGCTTAGGAGAAATTCCTAAGACCTTAGTGTCTCAGCCTAACCAAACCACCCTGCTGAAAGGATCCTCTCCTCCCTCGGTGCACACAAGGATGGACACAGCACAGCAGGATGTTCTTATCTCCTTTTGCAATAAAGTTAACGTATTTTGTACCCTAAACTTCTACTAGGGAGTGATATTTCCCTCTCTCAAAACTGAAGCTCATTCAAGAAATAAATAACCTCAGTCAAGAAATAAATAATTCTTCAGACACATTCAGATGCCATTCAATCATCATATCCAGGGGACAAAGTCAGTTTAGAGTCCTAGCTTGCATTTTTTCCTAATTGACTTTCTCAAGTTAAAAAAAAATTAAACAGATTGCTTTGTGTATTTGTTATCACTACCACATCAGCTGTCACATATACTTCCTAAGCCCCAAGGAGACCCCTAAGAGAAGTATTGTGCATTTTTCAATATCCTGGAGTTTTGAAACTCCCAAGTGCTATCACCATTTGACCTGAAACTTCCTCTCCTCTCAGATTCCTGCTTCTAAACACAAAACAAACCTTTAAGTAAATTAGCCCTTGTGTGAATTTTTAGGATCTTTTGTTTCAGAGCCACAAAGACATCAAGTCTCTCTGCTAAATGTTGATTTACCCACAGCTAGTAGCCTGAGCTCTGAATTTTAGCAGTTACTGAGCTCAGTAAATTTGATCTGTAAATTCTGCATTTGGATATTTGTAGTCCATCCATTTCATCTTTCAGACCATATCAGACTTTCAGGGTTAACTCCTTAGTTGGATGTTGGCCCTAAAATAGCTATAAGCGCCTACCTCTTAACAGGAATCCTGAGCTGCTCCTCATTCAACGAGCTTTTACAGAGGACTGATTGGTCACACCCACGGAGAAGCCAGGTTGTGGCACAGCGAGGAACCAGAGACGTTTCTTGGTTCTTTGGGTCTTCCATGAAAGAATTCAGACAGGACACATGGGGAGTTGCTTCAAGTATAGGTGGAGTTTATTCCGAAGTGATAGATTTTCAGAGCAATAGAAAGAGAGAACAGACCTTCAAGTGTGAAGACAGGCAAGTGCTACATTTGGCAGTTGCTCTGAATTAAGGAACAAGCTACACTTATATGATTAAATGGGTCATCGGTATCATTTTCTTCCTCCAAAGTTATTGTTGTTTTAAAAGAAAATGGTGCGGCTTTCACCAGTCGCAGAGGGAATGTTCTCAGTACTCCATAGGTGGAATGTTTTCATGTACCTATTTTGAGACCTTGAGGTTTTCCCCAACCCTCACCCATGTCTGGACTTTCTTCAGAGCCTGGACCTTAACAGCATGCACAGAGGCAGAACATTCTCTTGGGTCACAGTGTTGCAGAAGGATCTAGGTTCTTTATTCGCGCAGGCAATAAATTGCAGGAGCGAATTTCAGGGCATTAAGGAAGTTTATTTAAGTAACAAAAGGGAGACTGGTTTGACCAGGTGAATAAAATAGCCAGCAGCTGCTGTGGCTAGGGATCTGAATAGGCCTGGGAGGCTAGGGAGCTGAAGATAGAGCATGGGTTAGGGTGCAGGGGGCAAAGGGGTTTAAAGGGGCAAGAGGGAAAGCGCGCAAGGGAAAAAGGGAGAGAGAAGGGCTGAGCTCGTGGTGCCATTCACATTTATCTGGTTTCCGTTCTCCTGAGAGTTTCTCCATCCTGCGAGAAGAGAGGCAATTAGAATTTCGCGCCCCAGGCTGACGTCAGGCCAAGGCCACTCCCCAAGGTCCTGTCCATCTTTCCAGCCAGGTCAGGCCACTCCCTATTCCTACCTCAACAGCTTGTTTGGATTTTATCTACAGCTACTGATAGGGACGGGAGGGGGTTTTCCAGGTTCTTATTCGCACAAGCAAAGAACTGAATGGGCGAATTGAGGGCCTTAAGAAAATTTATTTAAGTAACAAAAGAAAAAGAAATTGGCTCCACCCCGTGAATGAAATAGCTACCACCGGGTAGTTAGGGAGGCGAAAGAGAGGGGGAGCAAGTTTGAGGACGGAGTTGGAGAAGCTAGGGCGTGGAGTTAGGGACCAAGAGGGACAAGAGAGAGAGCTCCTGGTTATCCCCTCTATCCCATCTCCCTTCTCCTGAGAATTTTCCTGATCCTCTGAGAAGAGGGCGTTTGCATTTCGCGCCCAGGCTGACGTCAGGTCTAGGCCACCCCCTCAGGTCACGCCCATCTTCTCAACCAGCTGGAGCCACACCCTACTTCTATCTCACCACTGTTAGAAAACCAAGGAAAAGGCAACATGTCTTCTTTGCTTTTTGGGTAGTTCCCAGACGCCTGTCTCCAGCCCTACTAATATCCAACTTCCTGCTCAACAATGCCATTAGATAGGGTGATGCATGCTAGTCTACATTTGACTAGTATTGCTCCTCAGGGTTTAGATTGCATTTTGATATAATTTTCTTGTCAATTACTAAGTAGCAAACGGAAAATGTTAATTAAAATTATTGTTACTGGGCATTTTGAATTGACAAAAGACAAAAGAGTGTTTTCTCAATATTTTGGTCTTTTTGCCCTTGAATAGAAACAACATTACATAAAAATAGGATTTTTACAAAGGAAATCGTTTTCATTGCTGCGTGAGGCAGGATTTCTTGCAATTTAGTGATGTATAAGAACTGATGAAGTTCTAAATATATTTCTTAAAATTCAGCTACTTATCTATAACATAAAATTAGTTGCATTTAAAAAATAAAGTTCTAGGGCTGGGGATTTAGCTCAGTGGTTCGAGTGCTTGCCTAGTGAGTGTAAGGCCCTGAGTTCAATCCCCTGCACAAAAGAAAAAAAAAAGAGAGAGATAAAAAATAAAGTTCTATTCTCTTGGCAATTTTTAAGCAGACCTGAAATGTCCTCAAAACACACATGAAGTGAAATGATTAAAATTTTAATTAGCTTTATTTGATCATTTCACTATATATGTGTGTGTATATATGTATATATATATATATATTCAAACCTGTTGCATACCATAAATATATATACTTTTTGTCACTTGTACTGTAATAGAATTGAAAGTTTTAAATTTCTAAAATTAAAAAGTAAAATTCAAGAAATACTTATGCACAAACTCAAGATCTTTCACAAGTGGAATGACTGCTCCCAGCAGCCGAGGAGGTAGAATCCACCCCCCTCTCGCCATCCGCAATGAGGGGAGCTGAGACCTGCTCACCACCTGAGCTAGGACTCCAACCTGGAACTCCATACTGTAGCTCTGGTATCTTGCTACCACTGCAAGATACGTCGCTTTATAGCTGGGTTTAGAAATTTTCAAAGTTAAAAATGAAAACTTAATTAAAATTGCTTTTGATAAGATATGCAGTACTCAGAACACTCATAAGTGTGTAAGTTCCAGTTTGCATTTTCCTCTACGGGGGGTAGATGAAGAAGGTCGTGTGTTTAATTTGGGATAAAAGGACTGAAAACCTCTAACAGTTGACATTTGGTCTTTACCTTTTGTTTCAGTCAGCACCACCATTTCTCTTGTTCTTTGTGTGATACCTACTTCCAAATGCTCTTCCTGCTGACCATGCCCTATACAGTGATATAAATTTTCAAATAAAGACCATTGGCTTTTTTCCCTATCTGCAAATTCCACATTGTGGAGTCAACTGAATAGAAAATATCGGGGGGCGGTGGCTGTATCTTTACTGAATATGTATAGAGTTTTTTCTTTTGTTATTATTCCCTAAACAAGACAGTATAACAAAATAAAAGAAAAACTAAGATTCAAAATGTTGCCTCCTATCACATTTGAACAACTTGTTCATTGCCTAATTTGGGCAGGTGACTAAGATTTCATTCATTCAACAAACACAAGGTTAATATGTGACAGATATTGGGGGAAAAAAGTAGTACCAAAAGCTATTGAGAAAGTTGGTAGTTTTTAACCCTTTAAAATATTTCAAATAGACCTTCCTAATTTGTTGTTACTAGAAAACTGCGAAATGTCGTTCCGAAAGTGTGTGGGGGGAACTTGAAAGATAATTTAAATAATGACAATGTAGATAAATTGTTTTTCATGTTTCTTAGGAAAGTAGTACTTGAGAAGTAGAATTCTGGAAGGAAGGAAAATGATGAAATTTGAAAGGAGGAACCCCAGCTCTGTGAGCAGTCTAGTGCAAACTACCCCAAATCTGGAGTTTTTGACTGTCTGTCGGTGACCATGACCCACCAGGGTTGTCCCAGAAGGGCCTTCAAATCTCCACCCCTAGTTTGGATAAACGGGCCCTGCAGGACTCATAAAATCCCAATAGCTTCTTAGCACCTGTGTGCTTTATCTCCCCTACCTATTAAAGGTAATAACTGGCCCAGTCTGTAAGAATCTTTTACAAATTTTCATGCTTTTTTTTTTTCTTAAATTAATACAAGAGATAAATCCAGAACATCTACAGTGGATATCCTAGAGTATCATTAAAAATTCATGTCATCAGATGAAGGTATTATATATCAAGCCCATATTTCATAAATACGAGATGTTGCTATGATAATTACAAATGAATTATACCTGTGGTACAGAATTGGGTATGATACAATAACACATGATAAACTAAAATTTTAACCATTGAAGAATCTCTGATCCAAAAAAGGTAAACGTTCAACACAACTGCCAATAAATAACAATAATAGCAAATAACTTATGGACAATTTTCCAAACATTAAGGAGAGAAAACAGAAATACTGTAGTAATCTTTTTAAAAAAATGATTCACTTCTGAAGTTACTTAATATTTTCCATTTAAACATACACTATTTGCTGGAGTGTTTTTTGGGAAAAGTTTTTAATATTTCTTTAGAAACACTAAAATTATAAGCATTAAATTCAAATTGTAAAAATGTTACCGTGTTAATACAGATCCGTTAACCTTGAAACTTCTGCTGTAATTTGTAAAAAGGGCTTATTAACACATTTACTCAAACATTCCGTGTTTCATGATTTAAAGCACAGGCATTCTTATGTTTCTGGTAATTAAAATACCCAAAGTTACTCTCTGTTAGCTGATGTATATCTATGACTTTTTCGCACCTCATTTGACAGAAACTATGAAGTCTGAGTTGGTATTTGTGGACAACTCTGTGTATTTTTTCATGGCTAGGAGCCAATAATAATTTCACCATTTTTTTAAATGTAACGTCTTTGAGAAATACTTGTTAAAATTAGCTTAGTGAAAGTATAATCTTAGATGACTATCAATGAATGGATATTATGGACAAAATGTGATAATGGAGAGACTTAAAATACTAGGACAATTTAATATAGGACCAAGTATTAGGGACAAAGACAACATCATGGGTCTTTTTCATGTGAAAAGAATTGTGGACTATACAAATAAGGGGCAGAAAAGAACCTCGAGACCAGAACTAATTGGATTTTGACAAAATTCAGGCCAAATGTCAATAAATGGCATGTTAATAAAATAGGAAAATACAGAGAAAAGCTGGTAGGACAATAGGTCAGTTGCTATTGATAGGAAAGGATTTTACATATATGTGATGAATGTGACCATTATATGTAAAATGTACCAATACATGTTCTTGGTTTAAAATAAAAAAGAAAAGAAAGGATTTTACAATTAAGAAATTTTGTGTGTTCTCCAGGGAACTTGTGTAGGATTTCTAAAAACAAGATCTAATACCAATCTCAGTCAGCCTGAATTCTCAGTGGGTCTTCAGAGAAGGATCTTGTCTAGTTCTGAATTAGGCCCCCTTACACATTTGTGTTGAAATTCCTTTGGTTTTCATGTGTTCTGATTTTAATAATCTATCCAAAACTTTTCTCACTGTATCTATGTTCCTCACTGTGTCTATTTTCATTTACTTACTCTCTCTACTCTGAGAAAGCTGGCCTACATATAACATCACTATGTACCAGACATCAATCTATAATAAGGCTTTTTGTGAGATTTAGTGTTTAAGAGTTTTACACTAAATATAGGATTGTATAAAAATATTGGAAGAGAATAGTTCAGGTTTTGAAATAGACACATACTTTCTTCACTACCCAGTTAAGAAAACTAGGAATTCAAGTTTCCTCAAGTGAAGATTTGGTTATGTGGGCTCTGGATAAGTCTTCCAAGTTAGGCTTCCCTTATAGCTAACCCAGTGTGATGAGAGCACATGATTGCTCAAGATCTCAGAAAAAGTAACTTCTTCTCTTTCATTTTTATGTCAGGCTAACATATGTTACAGAAATTTTCCCAGAGAGTGTTGCCTTGGAATTTAAAAGATGACTTATTAGTTATCCTTTGCTTTGGGTAATGTGCAGATTCCCTATAGATACCGAGTTCCAAATGTCATGAACTATTACACATATATGTAGCATCTGAGATTTTTTTTATCCTACTTTTAAGATAACAAAATATTTATCAATATAATTACGTATATATTGATATAGATAGCTATATTTTCAAGCAAGTTGAAAGATATATCTTTTCACAAATAATATTAAATATACATGCAACAATTCTTAGTTTTATGAAAAGACTGTAGCATTTTTTGGTTGCTCTTTGCAACAATAGAACTAAGGTACTTGGTCTTTTAGCATATGATGTGTGCTTTACTAAAAAATCCTTTAGTCCTTTAATTATTTTATTTGTATAGATTTCTATATATCCATTTATCTGTATTCCTAAATGCATGAAATATAGATTTATGTCTATATCTCTTTCCAAACAACATGAAATACATAGCTGTAGGATCTGAGATTTATTTTTACCCTACTTGTAAGTTAACAAGATAGTCTGTCAGTTTTTTGAACACTAGGAAAAAACAAAAACAGAAACGAACCTGAGACTTCTGAGACTGATACAAAGGATGTTTCATTATTCACAGCAAGTTTTCGGCTTTTGTGTTTCCTCTGGAGCCCCAGTTCGCACAGAATAATTCACAGAGATGCCTGTGATGGGGGGGCTGTCACATCATGGGGAAGGAAGTGAGGATTTAAGGGTCTTAAAATCTTTTAGAATGGTTAATAAGCAAATTTGTCTGATCTTTGCCCTGAAAACACACCTGCTTTTTCCTCTGTCTTCCAGGTCTGACTGACACAGATACACCTGCTGACAAAAGCAGTCAGCCTGTTTGCTGGGATGCTACTAAGAAGTAGAAAAATGAGAGAGACCAATGGAGAATTGTTTCCTGATGATAGAAAATAACTTATTTTCTTGATTAGATTGTTATGTTTAAAATGCTATTTAAGGTAGGCAGGCAAGGAGACTAACACTTATGAAAGAAGTAATTTCCTACAGTGCCAGCCTGTGTCGCCTTCATCTCAAGTCAGAACGGAGACTGTGCTACTCAAGCAAAGAATCTCGTCTTAAGCAAGGCAATATCTTTCAGGAGAGTTTCCTGAAGGATTCTATTCTCGCTTTTCCAAAGCGGTTCAAGTGGCTAAACATAAGAAGACAACAGTCACACGTCTATAGTGCTAAACAGTCTCTATAGATGAATAGGACAGTAGTTGGAATGCTTTGATTTAACAATAGGTTAGTGCAGACATATTAATAAGTATTTTAAATCTTAAGCTATAACAATTTATATGATTTAATTGAGCATTACAGAGTTGTACTAGAATTCAAATCCATGTTTCAAAGAATTGATTCTGTTAAAATTATACAATAATTATCATAATACTCCTTTATACTGCACGTTGCCAGTAGACTTGGAGAGATACCATCTCCAGAAAATTAAAATGGTCACCTAATTATTACTGGATTATTGAAGAAAGTTAAAACTTTCTTCTTTCTTTCTTTCTTTCTTTCTTTCTTTCTTTCTTTCTTTCTTTCTTTCTTTCTTTCTTTTTTGCTGCTCACACATTTTACTAAATGCACCTGGAGCCACAGCTCCGCGTGGAATGTGATGATGGGGCCTGGCCCCAGAGCACCAGGTCTGATGGGCCTCAAGGTGGCCCGTGCTGGAGGGTACATGGATATAAAATACACTGAAGGCTCTTCTACCCCCAGTCCCTCCATCTGGTCCCAAGACTCTGTGGCTGCCTGCACTGAGGCTGTCAGGGATGGGTCTGGGGGCTCCGGGGACCAGTGCCTCCCACACCCAGCAGAGCACTGTGTGCTGGGTGAGAGCGGTAGGCTTGGTTCTGGCCACTTCCCCACTGGGTGGTGTCCTTTGGCAGAAAAGCAGGTGGCTGGTGGCCTAGGCACAGTAGGTGTCTGCCTTCACCACCCGGCAGTACATGGTCATGGCGAAGGTCAGGCCCAGAATCTGTAGCAGTGCCGCGCACAGCCCGAAGACCCCCTCAGCCAGCGGGTTCCCCTGGAGCCAGGCCTTCACCGTCTCGTAGCAGGGCGCCTTCCACCAGGTGCCGGGTGCATGCACCCCGCAGCTGTCGCTGAACTCCAGACAGCAGGAGTCGGGTACACGAGTGGTGCTGTACACCTCGAAACAGTCAGTGTAGCTGGCGACACCGCAGCAGCAGCAGTCTGTCTGGATGATGCTCCAGGCGTTAGTGAGCCCTACGTTGCGCGGGGTGCCAGACAGATCTTCCTGGGCGTACCTGTCGATTTTGTCAGTTGTAGGCAAAGAAGAGCACCGCAATGGTGACCTCCAGCAGGAGCACGGGCAGCAGCAGCACAAAGAAAGTGAGCAGCAGGCGGGTGTTCTCCTTGAGGGCCCCGATGCAGCCCACGAAGCCGATGGCCATGACGAAGGTGCCTGTGACGATGAGCAGGTTGGCAGCTGACAGGGACGGGAAGGAGGATGACAGGGTGGCGAAGCTGCCCCGTGTAGCAGCCAGCCAGATGCCGACACCCAGGACGCCACAGCGTCCCAGCCAGAAGAGCATGTTGAAGGCGAACGCGAGGTACCTGACGCCCTGCAGGCAGCCACGCGCCGTGCTGCAGCGCTTCAGCTCTAGGAGGAAGATGACGGACAGGTGCAGGTAGAAGACTACGTACTTGCTGCCCTGGGACGCCGCGTAGCGCGCCGGGGCCGCCCGGGGCCCGGACCCCGCGTGCAGCCCGAAGAAGGCACAGTGCGCATTTGTGCGCCCGCACGGGCTGCTGCCGCGCCGGAACGGTCCCGGGCCCTTGGGCGACGGCCTGCGGCGCTACGCGGACTCCTCCGTGCTTCAGCGGCGCATGGCGCGGAGGCCAGACCGTCAACGCCCTGTGCCGCCCCGGGACGCCCCGTGCCCGCCCGCCTGCCGGTGCCCCTGGCCGGTTCCGCCCGGCCCGGCCCGGGCCCCGAGGTGCTGCGGACGCCAAAACTTTCTTTTTAAATGAGAATGCATTTGCATTTATACTCTACCATGCAAAAATAAATTACAGGTTTTTAAAAATTGTAGAAATTATAAAAGCCTCAATTATAAAAGAGAAATTTCCTTTCATAAACTCACGAACTAAATACTTATTTTTGGAGTTAGGAGTAAGGTGTGTGTCGTTCATAATGCCCAAGTGAGGCTAAGTCTCAAAAAGGACTTCGAAGTTACAACATTATTAGGGTACAAAATGCTGAACAAGACTACAAAAATTGACACAATTAGGTGACATGATTTCAACCAACAGATTCAATGGGTCCAATCTTCTCCAAATTCTCTCGTTAAAGTAGAAGAGCAGACATTTACAACCTACAGCCTACAAGCCAAATCTAGTTCCCTGCTTTTTTAGTTCACTGCTTTTTGGGGGTGGGGAGGTGCTAGGGATCCAACTCAGGGCCTTGACCTTGCTAGGCAAGGGCTCTAACACTGAGCCAAATTCCCAAACCCCAACTTTAGGTTCTTTTTGTAAATAATGTTTTATCAGAGCATAATGGTCCTTATTCGTTTATTAGTGTAAACTGCTTTTTCACTTGAGTGGCAGAATTGAGCAGTTGCAACAGAAGCCAAGTATCTGCAAAAGCACGTGTGTTAACTAGCTGGCACTTTACTGAAAACATTTGCTGACCCCTATGGTAAAGAAAGGAAACTCCACATGCTTTCTAAAGCCTGAAACCAGTTCATCAAGACTTTTACTGATTTAAATAGGAAAAAATGTGTTCGTGGCTAATGAGTATATTACAACCACAATAGGAGGGCTGGAGAACTGATTTGGTCTACCTGCCCCAGGAGGGACATCAAAGGTCAGGTTGTGAAACTCACTGTCAGAAGATACCAGTGCTAGGCATTAAATACTGAAGCATGTATCATAAATAACATTCCCACCAGTATGTGGGGCCCGCTCTCAACACGAACTGCTTCATTGCAGGAATCAGGCCACGCATGCACACTGCCATGGCCACAGATTGTAAGGCACACGTGTTTGACTGTGCTTGAACTTCACCTTCAGGGGATCCTTGAGCCATTAGTGTTTGGCGTTTTCAGCCTCTTCCTTCTCTGCTGAGAAGATGGGGCAATGAATAAAGAGGGATTCAAGATATAATTAAGAAACAAAAGATTAAGAAACAAAAATATAATTAGAATGTAGAATTATTGAAAATCTAGAAATGGGCTCTGGATTTGCTCCACAGTATTTTCTAGCCATGAAATTAAAAGCAAACTTTTGACTCTTAAAAGGTTAGCATAACTCATATAGTTCCACAATCTAAAATCGAGTGTTCTCAAATGCAGCTTTCAAGCATTCCTTGTCTAAGAATCCAATGGATAGAAGGTACTAAACTCTTGCTACAACTGATGATTTCCATGTGGTGGTAATATATGTGGGATGCAATCATGAATTTGAAAGCAGACGATGATTTCTCTATTTTCTAATGTCAAGTTGCTAAGCATTTTGAGAAAAATCACAACCACTTGAAATCTGATCTAAACAGTAATATTGATAGAAGACATAACAAACTGAAAAGTTGGAGGTTATCATAAATATCACCGTCACCATGAGTAATTTCAGATGATGTCTACATAAATTTAAGTTAGTCCATGATTCATGTAAACAAAATGTGAATTTTGTCGAAGTCTAACTCCTCATTTAGTTTTAAAAAATACGTTTTGGTCTTTTCTGCATTTGATCCAAAAGTTCATCTAAATTTATGAACTTATTTCCACTAAGCGGAAAGTTTTGTTTTAAATTTTTCTTTGTTTTTGTTTTGCAAACTATTAGGCGAAAAGAAAAAAATGTAAAATATGGGAAGTGATCCCAACACATAAGTTAATGGAATCTCAACAAGATAAATCTTGATCTATTAACAGTCAAGTATGTATCATCTGGGTTCACATTTTGTTGGGTTTACATTTTGTACACTAAAACTTCAAGTTTGTTCTTCTGTAAGTAGCATCTGGGGTCTGAAACATTTTTCCTCATTGTTTTCAACTACAAACAGAAATCTTGTACAGGAACTTGAACCTTAACTGTCCTGGGTTAATATCTAGGTGCTAAATACATTTCCAGGCCATATGATACTTGGAAGTGCACACTAAGCCTACGACTGACTGAAGGGACATGTTTAGCATCTTAGAGGGCATGTGGCATGATACCAGACTGCATCATCCTCCACCTCTATGATATCACACATGGAAGGATCTGAAAACTCCATAAAGAAGCAATATATACTGAGTTCTTCCATAGATTATTGATTAACATGATTTCTTCTTATTGTGAATCTCTATGTTCCGTTCTTATTGATCTCACAATTCTTATACTTAATACATTTGTCTATAATTAAGACATTTTGATTCTTGTAATTAATTCTTATAATTGTTTAAAGTACAAACAGCATTTCAAAGAAAACTTACTTCAGCTTCATTCATAATACAAAATTAGAAAGAACAAAAATATCCATCAACAAGACAATGACTGGTTAAATTAGACAACATATTAAGTGACATACTGAGTAACATACTATAATATGATATAATACATATAAATACATAATATTAATGTTATGTATTATATAATATTAATACATAATACTATGTACTATGTAATATTAATACATAATATGTAATATATAATAATATGGTATAATATATAATATGATATAATATTTAAAACATACTAAGTGACATACTTAGTGAAATACTAAGTAATCTCAGTGAAATAACTTTAGATATATGGACCTAAAATGTGTACATGATTCACTATAGTAACAAAGAAACATGCAAATCAATGTATATAGCATGCCCATTCCCTTTTTAACAGATACAGACTTCTATGTGGGTTTGTTTGCATAAGCACAGATGAAAAAATGTTATGACCAAAGAGGACAAAGAGACTTTCACTTCAGAACCTACATAAATTTTAAAGGACTATGAATGATTTTTCCTTTTATGTTTACTTTTCTCTATTTTTCAAGTAGAACATCCCATTATTCACTCCATGGTATAACTTTGGTAACTACTGTAAAACCCCAAATATATGAAGGAATTTTAAATTTCACCCTCAGGACTCCATTCACCTCCAAATGAAAATAAATGCATTTTTCTGTTTGGTTTCTACTTCAATACACTAGTCTTCGTGATTTAAAAAAATTACCATGAGACTATTGAATTATCCTATCACTCAGTATCACTAAATGAGGTTCTGTTTATTCTTGACCAGATCTAAGATTTAAAAAAAACTTAGCTGAGTGTATTTTAATTCTCATCAATTTCTGTAGTTTTAAACAACTATACTTTCTACACAAAAGTAATAGTAGTAAATGAGGGTGTTCTTCTATGATACTACTGTGAGAAGATGTGGGAAACCTGATCACAAATTTCCTTCAGTTTCTGAATTATTAGCAAGAGAATGTGTTCCTTACTTTATTTTGCTAGTAATGCCTACAGGTCAGTGTTGTAACCTGCGATTTGTCTGTGCTCTCAGAGATAATCAAGTGCTTTTGAGTATTATATTTGTCATAGCAAAGCAAGCATTTCAGAAAATCAGCCCTTCTTCTGTTCATCCTCAAATTTCTGTTGAGAACCAACCTAATTAGATATCGTAAACTACCTCTTATGTATAAAAATTTCAAAAGTCATCTTTTATACTACATAGTCTAACAAGAGTAGTGAAAGTTAGAGTAAGTTTAGGGTTAAAATATCCAATGTGGCAGCGCTTTCACATTTGTGTCCATGTTTCCAGCCTCAGGGTGTGTGTGTGTGTGTGGGGTTGCCATACTTATTACAGGCAGTGTCCAATCATTCATAATATGATGTAATATTTAAAACTCAACCGACAGAGTACAGTTGTTATGTGAATTGTAATTTAGTTAAGTTTTAAGGATTCTGGCCACAAATCACCTCTCTCACGTAATGATAGTAATTTATTTTCCACTAGTTATCTGCGCGCTAGGCAAAATAGCCAGTGGTCTTCTTATGCCTACTGGCTTATGTGCCTTGGATTTATTTCACATAATTTTTTTGAAAATATTAGGACAAGTTCGATTTGATTGAGGACTACCTTCTTTTCTCCAATTAAAAGCCATAATAACAGCAATGGCAAGATGAAATGGAAACGGTATATACCACTGTTCCTTTTCCCCAATAAACAAACTAGCCAAAGAAAAGGAAGTAAATCATTGGAAGTAAAACCGACTGTCTCTCTAACATGTGATCAGTTAGCTTTCAAACAAGGCATTCCCTGAATGTGATTTCTAATGTTGCTTAAATCACTAGTGGCCCTATCTTTTAGGCACATCTTTCTGGATCTGTCTTTCGTGGCACATAGTAGAGCCACACCTCCTCACATTCTTGGAGTTAGGGATGACCAAGTGCATTATTTTTTCCCGGGAAATTCATGCAAAGCTTTAAGAGCTAGACTGAGCTAGACTAGGCCATATCACACTTTCCATTCCTGGAGTTTGATTATATCAGGACGAAGACTTTGTCATCACAGGTAAACTGAGTAATAAAGATGAGTGAAACTCCCTTTCTCATTGCTAAGACAAATACCCAGCACCCAAAGTTAAAAGAGGAAAGGTTTATTGTAGCTCACAGTTTGTAGAGATTTCAGGTCCTAGTTGGCTGGCTCCAAGGCAGGGTGGCATGGAAGAGGGGAATGGGAGAGGGGCATGGCAGAGGAGAGACAGTTCACGGTGGGCAGAAGGCAGCAAAGCAACAAAGTAAAAAAGACACATCAAGCCACCAGCAGCGACCCTCCTTCTGTCCCTTGTATTCTGTCCAGGCTACCTACCCTTAGTACTCAACCCAGTGTGGGGCTTCCCATTACCGACAACCAAAACTGTGCCAAGCCAATCAGTGGACTAAGCACACACCCTTAATCCCAGCATCACACAATTTAAACCCAGCATCACACAATTTAGATCCAGCCACCTCTGAAATGTCCCATCTATGACCACATGAGGCTTTGGGGGGACATCTAGACACAAGCCATAACATCTATAGTGGATGGGTGTTGTGGAAGAGAAACAAGTTTCCACTGTGTTTCTTCACTAATTTTGTTTTCTGTCTTAATACAGCATTACCTATTCCACTCAGACTGAAACAACTCCTAGACAAAACATTCTCCATTCAATTCCAACTATCACTTCCTTCTTTTCATTCTACTTCTTTTTTATTTATAACATCTGCCTAGACCAAATCCAGGAAGACATAGTATCCTTTGTGAATTCATGACTTTAAGGCATCAAGATTTTATTTTCTAGGAAGATGAAGATGATAGACTGCAAAACATATTTTAAAACTGTTCACTGGATGAAGTAGAATACCCTGAAGAGAACAGATACCATATACTGTCATTTTAGCCTCCCCGAAAATACTTTACTAATACTGTCCTATCATCCTGTCCCTTTCAATTTATGTGTGTGAGTACATTCCTGGCAATATTACAAAATTCAACTCCCATAATTCTGAAAAAAAGTCTACTTCTGGGCAAAACATGTGAAAAACCAGAAAGAAGAAAATCCATATTTCTAAAATGCCATTTCTATCTTTAGCAATTGCAAAGCAATTACAAACTTTCCTCAAATTTAAGGCCATAGAGTCAAACATTGGATAGACTTGCCAAAGTATTATTTGATGTTAACTTTGAGAAAATGGTAAAACATTGAAGAAGAATACTCAGTATCCCTGAAGTCTGCTCTATGTTAATGTTTTAGAGACCAAAGAGAAAGTTTAGATGTTGCCAGAAAACCTACATAATACTTTTTACTACTCACTATTTTTTTTCTCACCACATGGCTTACCAAATCCTATAGAGTAAAATGTCTATTATCCATAAGCCAGTTTTAAAAACATAATTCCAGTTAGTGGATATGCTTTGATTGTAATGATCATATCTTTGTTTAAGTCACAGGATTCTCTACAATACACAATAGATGTTATTGATAATAAAAGAAAAGGTATTTTCCTAGAAATAAATTTTGTGAAGCTATTCATGCTTCTGTAACTTTCTCTTACTTTTCTTTTGACATTATGAACCCAGATCACTGACAAATTCTGATTTTTATGACTTGAAGCCATTTTTCAATCTAGAAGTGAATGTGTGGGAACAGTTTTGGCAGAAATTTAAAATTTAAACTGTATTTAATTTGCCTCTGTACAATATCCACTACTGATAATTTTGAATTTTTTAAAGTACAAGTAAATACATTGTGTGTTCTTACTGGTTGACTTATAAACCCAAGTAGCATAATGCAATGGAAAAAAATTCAAAACAGATTGATTGATGTAGGTTATAAATGCCAGCCCGATTTTTTCTCGACTTGTTGGCTAATGTAATGCCTAATATTAAGAGAAGAAAAGTCAGTTAACCTGATTTAGTTAAAAAAAAAAAAAATGGAAGGGGCGCATAGATACATTGTAGGAAACTTGAAAACCATGAGGCTCACGTTCTGTAGTTTTTAGCTTTATAAGAAATCAAGGTCACAGGGAGCTCATTGCGGGATCTAAAAATCTCAGAAGAATTATGGAACTCAGTGCAGTCACTACTGGCATTTAATACGTCACACTTCTTAGTTTATCTCAGACATGTAGGTTTCTAACTGCATAAAAAAAACATAATCGTGACAGCAATATCAACAAGTTTATATCCTGACTTAAACTGTAAATTTTCATTGAAAACGATCAAAAGCAAAATAACTTCTATAAGGGCACTCATTATTTGTCCTGAGAATTTTTCTCTTGAGAAGTACAGAAGCACTTTACAAGTGAATCTTGCGGTTTTAAGCACAATTACGGAAATACTAATGCTGGTAATGTTAAAACCCCATGGGTGTGTAATTTTCTTCCTTGATCCCCAATTTACAGACATTCTAGGCTCAAACGTTACCCAGTTTCTTCCAGAAGTCTAAGTTTGTGCAAAGCTCTATTTTCCAGTCACCGGGGGGTGCTGCTTTGGAACACAGCTTTAGGTGTGAACATTCTCTACTGCAGACTGCTCGCCACGGCCTTGGGGATTCATGATCCCCCAGCTTAATTCCCCCATCCTTGTCATTTCCGGTTGTACCTTCAAATTGAAAGGTTTTTATAAGAAAACGATGTCATTGCCTTTTATGGACTCTGTACTGACTGAAGCTTTCTTGGCACTATTGTGCTTTTCCTGAAGCAGAGCGTGAAACGTGATGTACATTAAACACAGTAACATATGGTGCCTTCACTCCTCAAACGCTGTCTTTTAATCTCCATGAACATCTAGCTGAATGAGTTTCAATAAAACTTGGCTAGTTGAAACCAAATGAAAGAGAGTGAAAGGGTCATTTGATGAAGGGTCTGACCAAACAAGGGCCTAACATTTGAAAGTGGATCTAGCTCGTTTTACTGAATTCAGGCAACTAAATGAAGCAACATTTCAAGAAACCAGTAATGAAAGATCTTAATATAAAAACGAGCCACATTTCTTTTTGTTGAACATTATATAAAACACCCTTATTTCTCTCTCCTTTCCTTCTTCACACCAATATACTCCTTACTTCTATGAAAATGAGGGAAAAAGCAAATGTAGCGTCTGAAAAGAAAAAAAAAATTTCTCCTTGAGCTTGATCTTTATTTTTGATTAATTTTCTTTCAAAAACTGGAATTTATACTGCTTTGTCCTCTCATCATTATTCAAGATTCTTCAAAAATTTATGGGCATTGTTGGTAATTTGCACTTAATTCTTCAAAAATTGTTTTTTGACAAATGAACATATCCCTGTTACACTAAGAAGGAAGAAAAACTCATGAATCTTCTAAATTGTTTGATTTACTATATAAATATACAGAGAGACCACAAGATGAACAACATTCCTTGCATTTAACTTATATGAAAATCATCAAATGAGGTTCACTTGTTCAACAGGACACAATGACAGCATTGGATTTTGAAATATTTTTTTAAATGGAAGTAAATCATTGTGTTCTATAAACATCATATCCTAACAGGAATCAATGTTTGTCCATTCTTAAGAATATAAAAACACCAACTATGCTAGTAGAAAATTGCCTTCTGCTTACTTTTAAAAAATCTAATATCTTTATGAAGGTAGAATTTACACACCATAAAATTCACCACATAACAGTTGGTGATTTTTATTACATTTATACAGGTGTGCCACTACTGCTACAATATGAGTTTAGAACATTTCTTTCACCCTTGAGGGTTCTCTTATACCCTGTTGAAGACAATCTTAATCTCCCAACCAGAGGTAACTGCTGATTTAGTTTCTGTCCCTATAAATACAACTTGTCTAGAAATGTCATATAAGCAAATTACCTCTGACATGCTTGGGTCTGTGTACTTTCACTTAGCACAATGTTCTATAGGTTCATATATGTTTTTTTTTAATTTTTATTTTTACCAAGAACATGCATTGGTACATTGTATACATAATGATCATAATCAACATGGTTATTTTGTACCTGTACATGATACATCTTGGTTTTCCCCCCTCTTCCCCCTTCCCCTCCCCTCCCTTCCATTCACCCACCCCTCCCTATTTGCAACAAGTGTAGCTACACTTTACCATTTCATGTATGTTTTTGCATCTATAGTATTAGTTCATATCTCTTTATTGCTACATAATAGTACACCATACGAACATGCCATATTTAGTTTATTCATTCACTAGTTGACAGACGTCGGGATCGGTTCCAGTTTGGGACTATTACTATTATTGCTGGGAAGGTCTCCGTACACACATCAGCATGCACTGAGGTCCCTCAGTGCTTATATGACATTTCTCTTGGATAGGTAAGTAGAAAAGGCCCTGCTGGGCCTTATGGTAAGTATATGTTTCACTTTTCAGAAGCTGCCAAAGTGTTTCATAAAGTTGTTGCAGCATTTTGCATTCCCATGAATGGGACTATGTGATCTCTGTATTCTTGCCCACATTTAAGACATTCAGTATTTTGGGTAAGCTTTCTAATGGGGGTAAAATTGTATCATGATGTGCTTCAATTTGGATTTCCCTAATAATTAATGATGGTAGCATCAGCTCAAGTGATTGTTATATTTCTCTGTATGCTCTCTTTGATGAAAAGCCTGTGGAAATATTTGACCATTTTAAAATACTTTTCTTTATTTAAATAAAACAACTTTATTAAACCCAAAATCTTCATACCACACAATTGACAAACCTAAAATTTAAGATTCAGTAGAACCCAGCACATTTTCAGAGTTGTACAACCACAAGCACAATCAAACTTAAGGCATTTTTGCCATCTTGAATCAAAACACACTACCTGCTAGCTGTCACCTTCCAAGCCCCCCTCACTAAATCTAGGACACTGTTGAGCAACTCTCTATCTTCATAGATTTCCTATTCTGGGAATTTACTTTTTTTCTTTCAAAATAGACCATTAAAATGCTTTTCTTAATACTAAACAGTTGGAAGCGTTCTTGTATATTCTAAATACAAATCCTTAATTAAATATATGATTCATAAAAATGATATCCAACTATGTCCTGCCTTTTCACTTTTCCAATTATGTCTTTGGAAAATCAAAATGTTAGACATTTATCAATGTTTTTCTTTTGGAATTCCTTTCCGTTTCATATCTTTGTGAAACCTACAATTACATGATTTTCATACTGCTGCTTCTATTAGGTTTCAAATTAATATTTGTTTATAGTACAGTTTAAAGTTTTGAATGATTGGAGGGGCATTTATGGGGATTCAGCTGTCCCAGAACCAATTGTTAAAAAGATTGGATTGGGGGCTGGGGATTTAGCTCAGTGATTAGAGTGCTTGTCTTGCAAGCACAAGGCCCCGAGTTCGATCCCTGGCACCAAAAAAAAAAAAAAAAGATTTGATTGTCTCTGTGCCCTTGTTGAAGAAGGAAGAGCAGTAAGAAGAGAAGGAAGATTAGGAGGAGGGGAAGTTTGTGAGGTGGGGGGTTTATTCTAAATTCTCTTCCCACATCTTTTTTTTTTTTTCTTTTTAGTTAAGGCCTTGCTGTGTTTCCCAGGCTAGTCTTGAAATTGCTATCCTGCCTCAGCCTCCTAAATAGCTAGGATTATAATCATGTGTCACATGCCTCCTCCCTTCTCACATACTTTTTAATTTGAAAATTTCCAAAGCATGTGGAGTAGATGAAGCAGATACAGAAACATGAATAATTGATCATTGGTGCCTAAAGATAGTTTTCAAATTACCATTTTACCACTTTTCATACCAAACATTTTCTCTTGATTTTTTTTTCTCATCAACCTACTCTGTTTAATCGCAATTGTCCATCAGTAAGAAACTTAACAACAGGTTAAGAAAGAGTGAACCAGATTAGTGAACCAAAGCAAGAACACTTGCAAATCCAGAACCCCAGAGTCATCTGTAATTTCACACAGAGACCATGACTTCTGAGGGCTTGGCTCTGTTAGTGACTTCGCCATGGTAGGAGCACTTCTCTGCAATCTAATTTTGTATTCTTAAATCACTAATAATGCTGACATGGGACTTGACGTTTTCTCTCAACAAGAAAAGATGCTGTCACATCTGGAAATAAGATTTTTTTCTCATTTTACTTCAATCCCCACCTTCTTCGTTATTTTCTTATAGTGCGGTTTCAAAGATGTATAATCTTCATTGTGTCTTACCAAGTAGCAATCCTAAAACATAATATCACAGGGGAGTACTCTTCTTCACATTTTAAAAACAACTTTTTTCTCAAGAATCTTAGTACTTGTAAACTAATTTAATTCTTAGTTATAAAATGTAGTTTGTTTTAACTTTTCTCCCATCAATTTAAAAGTTCTACATAAAAATGCTTACTATACACTATAATTTTATCTTTTTGTGTTTTTATACTTAGATCATCATTTTGAATTATTTTAAAATGTACTCCAGGAATTTAATTACTTTTATGACACTGTAATTTTTATTTAGTCTAAGCTGAGCATTTAATAGCTACATAGCATTCACTTATATTAAAGTGATGTCAGGAAACTGGCAATATCTGTCCAGGTTCACCATGGTCACAGTAAAACAGTGACTGGGGGCATAATACTGGTGGAGAAGCAGGAATAAAGGTGAAAATGCAGCAGCCTGACTCAACTGGATCAGGAAGCTTCTCTAAGTGAGCAAATGACAACAGCATTTATACATCTCCAATTGTGAAGGAAGAAAAAGGAGGAAAGGAAGGAAGAGAGGGAGGGATGGAGGAAGGAAAACAAGAAAGAAGTATCTTAATGAATTTTCAATGGCCTTGTTTATATTTAGTCTACAAATCAGAAGGAATAATTGAATAAGGGGGTCATAATCTTTCAGGAAATAAAAACACATAAAGCTCAATTTCAGGATATTCTGAAGTTAATAAGGCAAAGCTGAGAGAAGAGAGAGAGGAGAGAGAGAGAGAGAGAGATTGCCCAGGAGCCAGAGTGTCTGAAAAATTGGCAATATAAACCCATGCTTGAAAACATGCTGAAGTGGCCATGCTCTGCCCTTGGTGCTGGAGCTAAAAAGACACAAAATCTATACAGCATTTTACAGAGGTCTTCGTCTGACACAGTAGCTTCCGGAATATTCCATATTGCAACACTGACGTCCCTGGAAGCTCTGCGGATGTTTCTTTCCCTTTAAAGTTCACACCCCAAAACCATGCCTGCCTTATATTTCAACAGGGCAGTGGGTGGAGCGGGACCCACAGGGCACTGAAAACAAAGTGTCTGTTTCAGGCCGTCTGTGGCAATGAAGAGAGGACGATCTTGATTTTGGCCAGGACTCTTGAGGGTGCTTTGGGGAAAACCACTAAGTCTTAGGCACTATGAACAAAGTGAGGGACATAATGATATTTGTTTTATCTATTACTGAGTGTCCTGTGACTAGTGTAGAGCCTACAGGCAAGAACTGCTTTTACATAGTAGATAAAATGGGCTGACTAGATTACTTTATCTTTCAAATAACTTTCTGTTTTTATTCAATACACAGTTATGTAAGTTCACAGAAATGTAGAAGCTTGTGATGAGTGTCAGGAATATTATGTTAATCAGCTTTCCATTACTATAACAAATACTTGAGACAGCAAGCTTATAAAAAGGAAAAGCTTATTTTGGCTCACAGTTTTAGAGATTACAGTCCATGATTTTTTGGCCTTATTGTGTTTGTGCCTGTGACAGCATATCATGGCAACAGCACGTGGCAAAACTGTTCACCTCACGGGCAGGAAGTGACAGAAAGAGAGTGGGGCTGGGGTCTCAGTATCCCCTTTAAAGAGGGGCCTGAGGAGATGCTATCCAGTGACCTAACTTCTTCCAAGGAGGCTCCAATTCTTATCGGTTCTACACCTCCCAGCAGTGGCACGGGCTGGGCACCACACCTTCAACACGTGGGTTTTGGTGGGGACACCTATCCAAATCCTAACAGACTCTAAGACATAGAGAAGGCTCATCATCAAGTTAGAGGTCAAGGCAAAAGTAAGTGCTATGTTATCATTCAAATCATATTCCAGTTCTCAAAAGGAATTTAAGAGCTTTTTCAAGCAATCCAACAGGCCTAAGGGACACCTTCGAGGAGGGAACCATTCAAGTGTAGTCATTTGAATGCACATAGTAACTGGGTCTTCCTTTGCAGGACACGGCCTTGCTCAAAGTTAGATTGTTCAGGCAGAAAAATGTTTTGATAGAGAAGCTGTCTCACAGACTTCCTGAGATTTAACCTCGATAGCTGGGAACTAGACAAACATTCTCAATTTTCCTATGATTACTAGACTTTTTTTTTTTTTTTGGCATGTCTTCGAGGAATGTCACAATTGAGCAAAACCAGCCCAGTGAGAATGCTGGGTTATGTTTCCAACACTTCAGCCCTAATACTCACAAAGAACAAAGTCTGTGCCCTACAGAAAGAGTGAAGGCTCTATTATTCTGCATTGATGTATCATGTAGACTAAGTAGAAACAGAACCATGTAATGAGATTTTATATTCCAAATCTACATGAGACTGTAGATAATCCTCTTCAAGCTAGCTGTCAAATTGCCTTTTTTTTTTTCAGATAAGAAAGACCATTAAGAGATAACTGGGATCTCATTTAGATTTCATGGCTGACATATGCACATTTGGACATTATTCTAGAGATGTCAGAAAATATTTAGAAATGCCTAAGCTAAAAAGATGACTGCATAATAGGTTATTTTACTATGCGACAGCCTAATGGAAATAGTAATATCAATAGCTATGAACAAAATTAAAACCACACCTTTTATTCCTAACATATTAGCTCAAATATTTACTGTCGTTAAACTAAATCACTACAATAAAATAAAATAGAAATATGTGGCATTTTTATTACAACTTGGTAAAGATTGGGATTTTATTTTGTTTCTGAGTTTGGTTTGGGGGCAGTTTTGACCACACATGAGTATACTGAAAATTGTGAAATGTCCGGACAGCATGGCCAGTTCGAGCGTCCATGGGCTACTCACTGCGACTTCCAATGAACGCAAAGCAGCCTGAGCATGAGTTCTGTGAGGTCTGTTTAAATCACCCGTGGTTGATGCGAGCTGGACTTTTACTAACCTCACATTAAATATTAAGATATATAAATATTAGATAAAGAAATGCACACAAGGCCCTGAGTTCGATTCCCAGCACCAAAAAAAAAAAAAAAAAAAAAAAAAAAAAAAAAAAAAAAAAAAAAAGCAACACAGCATATTCCTTAAACCAGAGTAGATGTCAAAGAGAAAGAATTGGGCAAGACATTGCTAGTTATCAGAACTCAATCTGGCCCAAAACAGTTAGAAAAGTTCTCTGAGAGGAGGCGCCAGGCGGCTTATCAAAGTTATCAGCGGGACTGTACCAGTGTCTGCAGAGAATCTACTGTTTACACACTCGCCTTATTCGCCCTTACTCACCCATCTACTCCTTAGCTTGCAAGTGACATCTTAAGGCAAAAAGAACAAAAAACAAAAAACAAAAAAAACCCTTAAACATCTTTGACGTTTCCACTTAGGCAAGTTTTTCAAAATTATATTACTCTAAAAACAACAGCTCTTTCAGTCGGCAGGTACAAGGTCCGTGATCTGCCATTAGATTTTCATGACAATCAGAAAAAGTTAAAAATATTAAGCCGTCAGATAGTCGACTTATGGAATGAAATCAAATCCATTAACAGGTAGGAAAAAGTTATTAATGTTAGACAAACTTTCAAAATAGGTCAAGTAGTCAAGTGTGCAAGTGTCGCTTTATTTTTTATCTATTGCACCGAAAGAATAGTGAGAGAAAGTCACTGTGGATCAAACAGAATTCAATTCAAATTCCAGATCCACTAGTCATGTGACCTTGAATAAATTATCTAATCATTCTTAGCTTTAGTTCTTACACCTATCTGAAGCAATGAAGAATAAATATAGAAAAAGTAAAATAGCCCCACATGTCTGTAAGGATTCAATCTATATGTGCCTACCTATCTATCAGTTATGACCTTACAAATTACAAAAATCTATGAGTGGCCAGAATTGCAAATACAGAATATGATATCCACTGTTTAGACTGACTGGTCACTAAATCAATAAAACGGGACTTTGTGAATTTTTGATGGACAAAAAGTTTGCAGTTGTATTTTATGTTAGGATATTATAGGTTTTTGGTACTGCATTTTCTCCTAAGAAAACAGAAGAGGAATGGGTAATATAGTTTGCAGACATTGACTAAGTTCGCCTAGAGGCCGCAATCTGGATTTTGAAGATCTGGAAAACTTTCAACATTTCTTTTTAGTTACACAGCAGTTGAAACTGCAAGTTTCCAAGTCCTTAAGAATTTATAACAAAGAGGATTCATGAGTAAAGTCAGTCAGTAGATCATCTTACTCTTTGATGATGTGCATTTCTTTCAGACTTGGAAACATGCTTGTCTATTAAATAAATCAATAGAAAATGACATTTCCTCCCAAAAAATTTTCAAGCAAAATCATTCCATTATATCCCTGATGCACAGAGAGATATTAATTCAAAATGTGATACAGAAAAGGAAATCAGAAGTGTTGATTATCTTTATGAAATAAACTAAAAGACATAGTTACGTACAAAGAATTTGAGGACAAATTACTATCAAGAATTCCACATGAGGGCATATTTCTATTAAAAATAATAAAAACCCAACTTTTTGTCTGCAACCTAGTTTCATGAGCAGCTGTTATTAGCTAACACCCTTAAACAAACTTTCATGTAATAGAAACCCAAGACTGAGTATTTATATCCACTCAGATATGAGAAGGCAAAATACAGTGAGCAAACTGGTGAATGTATGAAGCTTCTACAGAAAGAAACTTTATTCTGTGTAAATGTACTTACTGAAAAGAAGAAGCCCATTAAATTAAGTCTTTAGAAATTTGATTTACAGATGGCAACATTCAACATTGCACAGTATTTTTCTGGTTTAATTACTGTTTTTACATTCTCCAAAACCCAATCCAGATATTTTTGCATGTACTATATATTCAAGGAAAAATAAGTACTACACATAAAATAGGCATGTCTGTCATTAACAGTCAAGATTTTATGGTATCTGTAGACGGATAACAACCTGAAATTCCATTATGTTTTCCCTCTTTGCATTCTAGAAAATAAAATATTTTAACCACATTTATAATCACGTCACACATAGATTTCCATGTGTACTAATACTCCATGCGTATCTTTTTCTTTGTAATACTTCATACACTTTCAAAAAGAAAAACACACCATTCACTATTGCAAGTGTGTTTTCATATGCAAAACTCTATTGCAGAACTTGAGAAAATGCCCTACCTCAACACCAGAACTGAGGGGCCAGGTGTGACGCTGCTTCAAAACCATCCAGAATAAGACACAACAAATGCTGTTATCAGTGCAGCAGAAGTCAAGGAAGATCCTTGTTGTTGCATATAGATTGTCTTGTCTTTTATCTAGGAGGCATCTGAAAGAAAATGCATTCACCCAGTGTAATTTAATTGGTAAAATAAGCAGTTTAATTTTCTAAATTCTGAAATCACATCAGGTTACAAGGCAAAACAAGGCCTTCCTTCACAGAAGGATATTGTTAAGTCATAGAGCCCTTTATAAAACTTACAGTTTGGTACCAAAATGCTTGAGATCACAAGCATTTCAGATTTCAAAAACGTTTTAGATGTTGGAGTATTTACATAGATGTAATGAATTAACTTGGGGATGAATCCAAATCTAAATAAGAGTATATTTATATTTCATGTACAGATCATATACATAGTTTTAAGATGATTTTATACTAAGGTTTTAATAATTTTATGCATGAAACTAAGTTTCATGGTGTAGAATATTCCACGTGACTTATTAGCACTCAAAAAGTTTTAGATTTTGGAGCACTGGAGATGCTCAGTATGCATTCTTATCAAGAATGGCAACTTGCTCCACATTTACAAATTTTCCAATTTTTCTTACCTGCTGTGGAACTTGTCATTTGACTTATACTTAATGATTATAGAATGTGCTTTATAAATGAAAGATTACTCTGTGCTTCATCTTTCATTTACACTTACTTGTTCTTCTAGTGAGGACTGCTTGCTTGCTGTTTTCATGGTGGTTGCTGGTTATCTTTTTCTAGAAGT
Organism: Hystrix cristata; assembly: GCA_004026905.1. Classification (NCBI taxonomy): domain Eukaryota; kingdom Metazoa; phylum Chordata; class Mammalia; order Rodentia; family Hystricidae; genus Hystrix; species Hystrix cristata. The sequence goes on from PVJO010009548.1 coordinate 42,491, forward strand.
GAGATTTCCCCCAACAGGGATCTGAAGGTGAAGTTTCAACTTGATTTTGTTCCTGTCTTTAGCTTGCTTTGTTGACTCTGTGTTATTAAGTGTTCCTGCCACTTTCTTGCTGATTTCTGAAATTATCCCTCAACAATCATCCTCAAAATGTGGTGTTTTCTTTGTTCTTCTCTGTGGCAGAATTGTGTGTAAGCCATCTCCATAAAGCCACCTTGGATCCTTCCTCCCATTATTAGCATTCTAACATTTAACAAATGATGTCAGTTTGCTGCTATGTTCCAGGTCATGTCTTCATTGTCCAAAATATAGCATATTAATTTTAAAGGAGTATTTTCTGAGCATAAATTATATATAAGATATCAATTTTACTCCAGCTTGCTTCCTGAACTTCTTACAGAGAGTATCAGCAAAACCTATCCCTTCAGATGTCACTTATTATGTGTTTGTGAACAAAAACTGTAGATTAAGTCTTCATCATTGATCCAGTAGATACGAGTACTTGTGACTATTAATTATCTGATTTTCCTGGGTTTCTGCTACTTCCTTAATTTTTGAACTTTGGTCATTACGATCTGAAACAAATTTGAAGGGTCAATTTTATCCCTGATAAGGGCAAAGACTTTAACTTTAGTCAGAGGTGCTTGTAAACTTGAGGACCCAGGAGGTTCTTGAAAGGGATTAAGAAATTTCATGAACTTGAATGTATACAACAAACAATACTATTAGCAAAAACTCACTGTTGTTATTTTTATTATTAAGTGTTCAGAGCTATTAAAAAGGGAAATCGTTTGGTCTGTCACTAGCTGTTGTTATTTAACGATAACAAAAGCACATTGATTACTACATTACAATTTTTTTTTAATGTTTTGATGAGTGTATTTCAGTGTTTTTTTTTTTTTTTTTGTAATTGTGGGTATTTTACTTTTGGCCTTTAGCAACTTATTTTGAGAAGGAGATTACAATTTTTACTGACTGCCAATGGTTTCTACAGTGTAAAAGTGTAAAACTTCTTGAGTTGCAGGACTATTTAAAAGAAAAATGTTGGACTCATGCATATTTCTGTATCCTAGTGATGGTCCATTTAATTCAATTCAGTGGGCAAAGCACTATGCTCAGCTTTGTGCAAATACCAAAATATTCTGAAGGAGCAATATTTCTGCTTTCCAGAATAGGACATTCAAGGGTCTTGAAATAATTGTTTCATCGTGTTGGTCACAGCACAGTGTGTATCAAGATCCAAGATCATATATAAGTTTAGAAACACTTTCACACAGCTGAAGATCCTAGTTCAGTACAGATACACCCACAGACTTTTTATACTGGTAGCAAATTGGTCTTCCTGATTGACTGTCTGTGGAGTTCCAACCTTAGATGGTTCTCAAAACTGTAACCTCCCAGAATTTCTCTTTTGCCCTCTGCACCTTTGTTACTCCATTCTCTTAACAATAACAACAACAGCAATAACAACTTATCAATAACTGTATTGCACTATACAAAATACCTCAAGGGATACTTAGCCAGTGTAACTTCATTTCAGAAGGCACAGGAACTATGGCCTTGAAATTAAAATTTTGAAATTTAAATTATGTATCCAGTGATATCTTTCATAAGTGGCAACTGACAAAGGCAAGGATTTTGTATTTAGTTACCTTACAGTACATTATTTATTTACTGAGCACAGCCATTCTCTGGCACTCTTGGGGGAGTTTTTCCAAGACACCTACAGCTATCAAAATTCGCAGATGCACAAGTTTTTTTATATAAAATTAATGATATTTACATATAAACTATACATGTCTTCTTGTGTAGTTTAAAGAATAGGCTAGTTATAATAGCAAACACAAAATAAATGCTATCTAAATGTTGTACTATTTATTTAAGGAATAATGACAAGAAATAAGTCTGTGTATGTTCAGAACAGATATAACCATTACAGGCCTAATTATATTTACAGTCCATTATTTGTTGAATCTATAGATGCCAAATCCATGGATATGGAGGGCTACTTATTTATAAATACAATAAATACCATAAACTTATTTTCTCCAAATGAAGAAAAGGACTTCATCTGTCTGTATTGCACTCCTGGACCATGAGTAAATTCACAATTTATAATAAAATTGAGTGCTTACCACAGCAGTCAAGAATGGGTTATCTCACTCAGTCTACACAACAGCTCTGTGAGAACTGAGGTATTGTTATCATTATTTTACAGAAATAATATCATGATTCAGAGACAAAAAGTTATTTGCCCGAAGTTACACACGCAGTAAGCGGTTTGGCCCGGGGTTTGAGCACGGCGCGGTTGGTGTCTCTGCCCGGGTTCTTGGGGGCTGTGGTGAGGGCGTTGGCTGGACCATGTCCCTATCTGGAGTTCCTGCAATAGGCGTTTGGTCCAGGCTCACTGGTGAGTGGCAGAGTTCACATCACTGTGAGTGCAGGGACAAGGTCTCTGTGGTCTCGCTAGTTGTTAAGCACGCATAACAGAGCATAATAGTCTCGTGTTATGCTCTACCTTCCATTTCAGCAACAGAAAACCCCCATCACATTTCCTTTGTGCTTCAAATTTCTCTCATTTATTTTACTTGAATCAACAGCAGAAAATTCTTCTGTTTTCAAAGGCTCATGTTTGAAAGCCCACTTTACAATCTAGAAATTCATTCATTTCCAGTCACAATGGCAACACAAAATTATTTTGCATTAGTACCTAGATTAGTGTTTGAATGAGTAACTAGAAGTCAGAAATCCGGAGGGTCCCATTAGAATTCTACCCACAACAAGATGTATCAGTTCCTGCCTCTCACGTACCATAAGAGAAGCAAGGACAGTTTGATGGGTTTTTAAATTGGTATCTACCTTCCTTACTTCACTATTGTCTAGAATAAAAGAAGCCCAAAGATCACACAAAAGGAAGAATCTGAGGATTTATGCTTACTTTGATTCTGGTATTTGCTCATATCCTTACATACTTGTCTATGGTTGTATATTACTCTTAGAATTACAACCCAAATTTTACCACAACTTATCAAGTGTTGCATAACATGTTCCCTTCTTATCTGCTGAGTCTCTTCTGGAAACATTTTCCGTCTTTATTCTCTGGGTCCCTTTAAATTTTTCAAGTGTTCCATGTTACCTCCTGCTACAGGGCCTTTGCATATATTGTTTCCTCTGCCTCAACTTCTCCTCCCCATGGCTAGTTGTGGTTTAGATTAACTGTATCAGATGAAGGAGATAAGCTTTAGGAATTTGTATGCTACCTCCTTAAACATTTTTTACTTATTTGATTCAGACATTTTTCTTTTTCAGATTATAAACAAGCAGAAAACTGTAGAAAGGTAGACAATGAAAACTGGTGTTTCTCCTCCATTGCCACTCCTGACATCTGTGGGGGGAGAGGCTGGAGAGGAATGTGCAATGGTGAGGTTGCTGACAATGGTAACAAGGGTGTGGAAGGCATTGTGGAACAAAGCTGACTGAACTGGGCAGGAGGCAAAAAGCAGAGTCCTAGACTTACTTTGGGAACTATGTTTTAAGTGGATGTTCCATCTCTTGGAGAGACTCCACACAAAAGGGCTACAAATGATACTTCGTTTCTGCACACAAAAAAATGCTTTTCACATTTTTTTCAAAGTCTGGATTTTATAAAATACCACCAAGGGATAATTTAATGACAAGAGAATTAAAGAAATATTAGCATAAAACTCCTGAGAATTTCAAATTCCAAGTGCCTTATGAATCCAAATTTCTAAAAACCCATCAAATATTACATATTGTGCTTTCTGAGATATCAGCTTCACATCGTATCTGTCAATGCAAAGTATTATATATGTAAATGTTACTTAATTTAATCAGACAAACAATCAGTTTGGGCAGTACTTTTGACACCTACCACGGAGCCCTGAAGACCTGGAGATACATATGCTATCAGTCTGGGGAGTCCTTTCTTGTCTAAAGGGAAGAGGTGAAATAAGCCCTCCTCATAGTGCCACCTCTAGCAAAGCCAGATCACGTGCGTTCCTTGCCAAGGAAGATCTAAATGATTCCAACCTTCACCAGCTCTCAGAGCTCTGTGATACATTCTTGACACTCATTCAGCACTTATGTTTATATTTACCATTTAACATGTTTATATTTCTTATGCATCATCCCAATAATAAAGATTGTTAATAGCAAGAAATATCTTATAATTCTTTTATTATCTGCATTAGCATCTAAGCCAATGCTAGAAACATACTTAGAATTCATTTAACTACTAACTGATTAAAAGTTACAGAATCCCAGGTTAGAAGAGCAGTGATCGTATTTGTTTTGTGTAACCAGGACTCCCAGGTTTGCTTAGCTTACACTGGAACTCTCGTTCTCTTGCAAAGGCAGCCTATCAAAGCTATCCAGATGTACACAGGCACCCCATTATTTCCAAAAAGGTTTTCCATTGCCTAATTCATCCAACTCTGCTCTTTCAAGATTGCCCAGTGAGCAGCACCATTGAGTCTGAATGACTTAAGAAGCTGGCTCTCATGGCAAATAGTTTTATGAACTGAGTGTGAACTAGAAGCAGTGGTAAAATATTACCTGTCCCTATTGCACTATTTGTGCTAAAGCTGTTATTTGAAAATTGGCTATCCCTGTCTAAATACTATTCTCATAGAAGTAGGTTTTAAAACAGGCATATTTTCCAGGAAGCCAGAAGACATGTCACAGGGGAGAAGGGGAATGAAATAGTAAAGCAGAAACTGGTCCTAAAATATCCACAATGTGTCTACCAACACACACACACACACACACACACACACACACACACACACACACACATACACACGGTGTAAGATCTAGAGGCTGTTTCTCTTCAATGTGTTAGTTGGTATGAGTTTAATTCCCAAAAGGCAAACCAATGCTCTCTCTTGTAGCAGGTGGGAAAACCACACTTTTTCAAATGCACAGACAATGTGTGAGTCATTTCTAAGTTCTCAAAGTCCAGTATTTTGCTTGGTTGGTAATGAGTGCTATCTAGTTACCCATCCAATCTGCTGAAGAAGTGTCAATAGTCTTCTCTGAAGTGATATGAATATCTTCATTCTCCTAGTCCCCTGTTTATCACATATTGGCTATTTATCTTCCTTTTAGTAAATATTCAGATATAAGTACTTGGAAATTTACTTCTCTTCTTGGGGCTTTATTTTGCCTCTCCTGGTTGGTATTGGAAAGATGACGCTTAAGACTGCAATCATTTACAGATCTGGCTCAGTCTGGAAGTTCAGGATGAAGCTCGTAGGTAGAAAGTAATTCAGTGAGCAAAGGTAGAATAAAAAAACCTCATTTGTAGGTGTAAGAACAGGGAGAGCTAAAGAAAATATTTGGTCTTAATTCTAGAAACTGAGTAAGATTTTCCAAACTAAAAACACTTCAGTCTTACTGCCTGTTTCACAAGCTCTTACATTTTTATATTACTCTACTCAATCACTGCATATTCTGCTTTTGTAAGGAATACATTGAGAGAGTTTCCTCACTTTCATCCTACCTTTAGGATCATTTAAAAAATCAATCTTATTGAAGTATAATTTACCTACAATAAATGACATCCAGTTAAAGTGTATAATCCAACAAACTTTGACAGATGCGTATACCACAATCAAAACACAAAATGTTTTTATCTGTCACCCCCCAAATTTTTTTTTATGCTTCTTTGCTATCCATCTCTTTTGCCTCTTCTGGCCCTAGGTGATCCTTGATTTGCTTGTTTGTCATTATAGATTAGTTTGCATATTCAGTGCTTTATATTAATGGAATAGTGCAGTATGTACATACTTGTTCCTGACCTCTTTCACTCAGGCCTATCAATGTTTTGCGTGTATACATAGTTTGCTCTTTTTATCCCTGCGTGACAGTCTATTGTGTGGATATTGCATAGAAAGAGCTTGTTAAACCATATTTTGTTGATCCAGCCGCCTGTTAATGCACATTGGAGTTACTTCTACATTGTGACTGTAATAAATGAAGACCGTGTAGATATGTTTTTATTTTTCTCAGTTAAGTACTGAGACATGGGATTGCTGGATAAAAGATAAGTACATGTTTTATTTTTTGAAAATCTGCCAAATAACTTATCAAAATGTGGTTTTATAATTTGGCATTCCCACAAACAAAATGTGTTTCACTTGCTCCAGATCTTCATCTTCACTTGATATATTTTTAGTCTTTTAAATTCTCGACACTCTAATGGATGTGAAGTAACATTTTATGTGATTTTAGTTTGCATTTTTCCCAGTGACTATTTGATGTTGAACATCTTTGCATAAGTTTATTTTCCTTTAGTATACCTTCTTTCAAGTAATGTTTATCCAGACCATTTACTCATTTTTTTCATTGGGTTGTTATGTCTGAGTTGCCAGCTTTGTCCATATATTTCACGTATCAGCCTTTCGTCAGATGTATTTGCTGTGAATATTTTCCACTGTTCTAGAGCTAATGTTCTCATTTCCTTTTAAAAATATGTAATTTTTTTTCAATTTTTATTTTTTGTTAGTACAGAATGATCACATTCCTTGTGGGGAGTTGGTACATGTACATAACACATCTCAATTATGTTTTTCTTTACCATTTGCATCTCTTGGTCTCCTTCTCAAAAACCAAATTCATTTATTTTAGTAGCCTAAATTATGATTTTCTATTCTTCTATTATTCATTCATCACACGGGCTCCCAGTGGATCCCTTCCTCCAGGCAGTCACATTCTGTGCAATTCTTTTTCTCTAAATTTTATTCAAAGTAACTCTTTTCCAAAGTGATCTGTTTTTGATCTTCTGATACCTCATTTATTCAATTTATGGATTTTAACGTGTGCATCTGACGACTCAACAAGCGTCAGGATTCCCAAGGTAATATGCGGTCCACAGGGAATGCTGAACAGAAAACTGGATCTTTGATAGGAAGATATTTTTTCTTTTTTTATCATTGTAAAAGTAGGTAAGATTATTCCACAGACTGTAAACTTAGAAAAGGTCTTAAAGATCTTCTGATCTGATTGCCACCATTTTTGTCAGAAAGTTAGAGTTAAGTTTCTAAAGGTTAAATGATTTTTTCATGAATACTTGATTTGTTCTTTCTACAAATTTACCCTTCCTTCTCTGAATGGTAATCTGGTTTTCACATACAGCTCTGATGTGATAGTTTTACTATTTCCCCTAATCTGAATTACATCACTGAAAATATGCCTTAGTTTACAATCCAGTCTCAACCATACCTCAGAAGAGCTATATGAGTTTCTAAGTTGAACTGAGAATTTGGCCACCCACTTGAAGGTAGCATATTTCTGTAAATGATAAGATGTCAGAAACACCTCCCATCTTCAAATGTTCCTTATTCACCTGCTGGATTAGTTGTTTACTGCTGCCTAACAAATTGCTCCATAACTTGGTGGCAACACTATTTATTATCTCACAATTTCTTGGGTCAGGAATCCGAGGATAGCTTACCCCAGTCCTCTGTATGAGGGTCCCTCACAAGGCAACAGGCAAGACTTTGGCCAGGTCTACACTTGCTCTCAGACTTACAGGGTCAGGATCAGTTTCCAAGTTCACTCATGAAGCTGTTGGTCAGAGTCAGTTCCTGGGAGGCTGGTGGGCTGAGGATTTCAGTCCCCTGTTGGCATTGGCTGCTGGCCAGAAGCAAACCTCTACTTCTTGTCTGTGGTCCTTCTCATTTGTGCCAAGATCACAGATCAAACCAGAGACATTATGTCAGTCTTTTATGACCTAATTTCAGAAGTAACGTCCCCTTATTATGGTCATAGTCTATTTACCAGAATTGAGGCTACAGGGCCAGGTCAGTTAGGGGGAAAGGGTTGTGCAGGGATATGAACGCCTGGAGGAAGGATCATTAGGAGTCCTTTTAGAGGCTGCCTCCCACACCCACCTCTAACAATGCTGTTTTTCCAGCAGCAGACACTCATTTTCCCGGGTTAAGCCTTGCCTATTGAGAATTGGCACTTGAAAATGGCCATTATCCAAAATGACTCCTGTGGAAACAAGAACATCTTACTTGCTCATCAAATGTCAGCTCACCAACATATATTTAATTGTCATATGATTAATTAACTTGGAGTGTTAAATTTGGGTACATAAAGTGACATAGATTTTTGGCTTACCAGGAAGTGAGGTAAGAGTCCTTCTTAGTACTCCTTAGTATTCCTAAGAGTCCTCCTTAGTATTCCTAAGTGAGAAGACTCAAATGACCTGCCAGCCTTGTAGATGTTAATAAAGTTAGCAAGAAAGGAGAGGTCAAAAGAGCCGGTGAGACTGCCAGTGCCTCAGAGCCTCTGTCCAGAAGCAACCTCAGCCTTAAAAGATATTGGAAATCTCTGTACTTAAAAATAAAAACTAAATGCATTGAATTTGCTCCACTAATTTCAGACTTAGAATGATTGCATTATTGACTAAAGTCATCAAATTCTCTGTATCAGCTGTTCTATACCCACCATCAACTTCTTTTATATAGAATTCTAACAGTACTGTCTTAGTCACTTGTCTGTTGCTGAGACACAATATCTGACATCTGCAATTTAAAGGAGGAGAGGTTTATTTTGGCTTACAGTTTCAGAGGTTTAGTCCATATCTGGTAGGTTCAGATGCAGAAATGGCATGGTGGAAGAGTCTGCTGTGGAGGAAAGCTATTCACATCACGGAGGTCAGGAAGCAGAGAGAGAAAGGAGAGCAATATACCCTTCCAGGTCACACTTCCAGGCCCCACAACCTAACTGTACATTGAGCTCTGGGTTCATCAGTGAACTAATCCACTGATGAATGTACACCTCCATGATATAATCACATTCCAAACATATGTGGCTTTTGGAGGGGATTCCCCAGATCTAAGCTATAACAAAGACTTATGCCAGTTGTGTTAGCTTTCCACTGACGTGACAAAATACCTGAAAAAAGCAATTTAAAGGAAGAAAGATTTATTTTAGGTCATGGTTTCAGAGGTTTTAGTCCATGGTCATCTGGATCCAAGGCAAAAACATCACGGTGGAAAGGTGGCAAGAAAAGCTGTTTACCTCAGGGCAACTGGAAAAAGAAAGAGGAAGGGGCAGGGAAAAAAAATGTACTCTTTCAAGTTACATGGCTAGTTACCTGGCTAGTTACCTGGCTAGTTACCTACTTCCTCCAACTAGGCCTCACCTCTTCTTAACAGCCCATTCTGTTATGAACTCATCATTGGATTAGTCCACTGATTAGGTTTACTCCTGTATGATTCAATAACTTCTGAAAAGCCCCACCTTGAACAAGTGAGATTTTGGGTGACATTTTTTTGTGCAAACCATAACACTGGTCTACTGTACAGTTTTTTTGAAGAGAAAAAAAGTACACTCCCTGTAAAAATAAAAAATGCCTCTGTGACAGCAAATGCACATTTTTGAGAAGAAATAGTGACCTTTTTTTTTTTTGTTCACCTGGCACATGGCTCAGAAAGAGAACATGGCGATGGTGGTGACTCTTTTGCTCTACACACAATATGCAGTTGGATTCAGCAGACCAAGTTTCTAGAAGGAGCGAATTCAGCATTCTTCTTTGCCTTTGCCATCCAAAGTTGAAATAGAATTCGAAGCCAGAAGACTTGAGTTTGTGTTTCAGTATTACTACTTAGTGACAGAGGTCAAATATCTCTTAAAGTTTCACTTTTTTCTTCTTCGATGAGGCTGTATGTGACAGATGAAAATTTACATGACATAATCTTTGTGGTAATTGAGGAATAATATTTGGACATTTTATAAAGTGTAAGTGATGTGACAGAGTAGTTTTGATTATTTTTTGATAGCTCTCTGAGATGAATTATTTATTCACTCCAAAAGGGAGAGAGACTACAGAGTTCCCACCACACAGACTGAAACTGAGGGGATGGGGGTCTTCAGTCCTGTGTACCTTCAGCATCCCAGCTGTAGTCTGCAGAGACGCCCCTTGTCAGAAATTAGCTGGTAAGTAAAAGTCTCCCAGGTGTCACACAGCAGCCTATTTTTTCCATATATCAGAAAATCTCATTAAAAAAAGTAATAGAAAAAAGAACAAATAGATTGTAAATGTAAATTTGAGGTATTGTGGCAAATAAGGATTTCTTCTCTGCTAGAAAATTACAAGTCAAAAAAAAAAAAAACAACAAAAAACAGAAAAACAAAAACCCAACTACAACAGCAAAATTGCTTTTTAGATTTCTTAAAACCTCCCAGAGAGTTGAAGGGTTCAGGGAATATTAAATGGCAGGACTCCTGCTAGTTTCAGTCTTCTCACGAAAGTAAATCCTCACCCTCTGTTGTCTCAGGTAGTTCCTTTTAAACGTGGCCTTCAATGTTATGAATATCTTCATGGTTTTTTAAAAAAGGAGGAGGGTGTGGAAGAGGTCAGGCTACTGCAATTATGACAAAAATATTAAAAGGCCCAGATACAAGAAATGCTATAAAGGAAAAATCTACTTTAGATACAAGATCAATTAAATATTTAAGCACTGACAAAATGGTCTTATCCATCAGTCTCAAAAAGTTCATGTGCTGGATTTAGGGGTAAAGGAGAAAAGTACAAGGAGTTAGTTTTTTGCCAAGCAAGAATGTAGCTGTGAGGAAGCAAGTAAGCCATGAAAGGCTCTTTCTGCTCTTCCTGGTTCCTGTAGGAAGCCTGTAGGACCCTTTCTGTGTATTTCTATAACAAACTAGTAAACCACGAAAACATTTGCAAGAAAATCCCTTTTAAACTACAGTAACAAAAAATTAGGATAAAAAACCCTAAAGGAGAACAAACAAAAAGTCCAAAAAATGTGTTGCACAGATCCCACCCCCAAAGAGAAGAAGGAGGAGAGACAGGGATGTGCCTAAACTTAAATAACCTCGCCCTGCATTAAAATCAAATCAAAATGGATCAAAAACTTGTGCATAAAAAACAGAAGCACTGAATCATGGGTGAAAAATGGGTAAAGCTCTTGAAGCACAGGCATAGGCAGGGACTTCCTGAGCAGAACCCCAAATACACAAAAATTAACACCAATGGTCAACAAATGGGATTACATCAAATTAAAAGGCTTCTGCACAGCAAAAGAAACAATCAACAGAGTGAAGAGATAACCTGCAGAATAGGAAAACAAGGTTTTGTCATCTACTCTTCAGATAGTGGACTAATATCTAGGCTATATAAAGAACTCAAAATAACTAGACCCTTCAAAATAAAAGACCCAATCAAAAAATGGGAAATTGAAATGAACAGACTACAGTTTGGGGCCTAACCTGGGACAGGAGAGGTCCCAGGCTTGTGAGAAATGGAAAAAGATAAATCATAGCATCCCCTGAAGAAAGCTGGCAGTTTCTAGGGACTGTATCTTCCATGATTCTGGAGCTAGAAAATTCTGCTTCCTGTCTAAGGAATTTGATATTTGCAGGGACTACAGAGAGCAAAAATAGACACAGAGGGAAATTAAATACCCCAGTCTGTAACACTTACGGGTGTGAGGTGTGAATTTATAACATAGCTATGCCTGGGGAGCCAAAAATAGGAATGTAACCTAGCTGGTTTGGTTGTTAGGGTCCCAAAAGTAGTAAATTGAAAAGACTATAGGAATCCTTCAACATCTCAGAGTTCGTGGGAGTTGTACAATAGGTAAAGTCCACTGAAGATGGACTGATATGTCTATATATAAGCCAAGACGAAAATCTACCCCCACCAGGAATCAAGGAAAGACAATATATACAATCAAGAGGAAAATTAGAACCTCAAAGTTGAAAATGTTATAGTGATTGGTTCAACTGTTAAAGAATTTTTGATAAAATATCGGCACACTGAAGCTCTTACCAATCACAGGCAAAGGAATAATACCTAAAGTCCAGTGTGTATGTTCAAAAACATGCATGTGTGATTCTAATTCGTGTACAGCAGTGTTGAATGGAGATCCATGTTATGGCCTGGGACTAGACCATTCAGGCTGACAGGCCGGTCTTGGAAAAGACAAACTATGTAAGGAGCTCTATGCAGAAGAGGCCTCAGAAGATTTCCTTGGTTTTATTTAAAAGAAAACAGAAAGAAATCTCATGTCATCCCGTGATCTGATGTCAACATCAAAGGAATTTTATTATCACCAGAGACCATAGGTGACAGAGGAAAAAAAGACAGCAAGACATTAAAATCTAGCTAGTTCCACATGAGAATGAATGGTTCAAGCATGTTCAGCCTGTGTAGTACTAGGACCCTGTGGCCTTATATTAGCATAAAACCTGTCCAAGACAAGTCAACAGGTGACCCAAGAGAACAAAAAGCAAAAGTGTCCTATTAGGACGCATCCTAAGTCAGAATGCACCAGCAAACCCTGAAAAAGGTTTGCAAAAAAGGAGAACTAGTGGACTCCAAAACTAGAAGAATAGTCTAATTTATACCGTGGATAAACTTAAAATTAGGACAAACAGGAGGAAAAGTGAAGCCATAATGACTACTGTTACATATAGTTGTAGGTTGGCCAAGAATAAACTGACTGAGATTTTAGACTGAGATTTTAAATAAAACCACCCAAAGAACAGAAGAAAAACAGCTTCTACATGCATGAAGGAAGGGTGAGGTAATAAACAAACTTGATTAACCTACATAGAAATAGAAAAGGGAGGAAAGAGAAAGGAAAAATACAGAGAGAAAATGCAGACAAAACAAGTAGAAATAAGTCTAAATATATTAGTATTTACAACTTCTTAAAACTGTGTAATATGCTATCCCACACATGTTTGTAATTTGTTGGACTAATCTCATGCTAATGGACTTTCTAGATGACCCCAACATTTTTTACACAACTTTGAATCACTATCCCTATGTCATTATGACGTGTGTGTGTGTGTGTGTGTGTGTGTGTGTGTGTGTGTGTACACATTGGATAACCTGTGTAATACTGTTACCTCCCCTCAGCCATCTTTTCTTTATTTCCCTCCTAGCTTTCTGTCTTTTGTTCATATCATAATACTTACTATATGTTATGTATTAAGTAGTAAATTTTTCCTATTCACCGTTCCATTATTTGTTGTTTACTATGTTTTTGATTTATTGATTTTGATTTATTAATTGCTGATTTTTAAAATATTGATTCATGGAACATTTTAATAATGAAAATGGGTCATTTTATTGTTGTATGTATAGCAATTTTTCTGAACTGGTGGTGTTCTGAATTTTTAATATCATTTTATTTTTTTAAATGTGAGGTTTAGGGATGAGATTTATTGTTCTTATGTTTTCTGCTTTTAAGCCACACATTAAGAGATCTTCCCACTCTGAATATATATAAGCACGTACTTACCATAGATGGAGTTTTCTTTTAACTGTTTTATTCTTCTTTGTTTTTATTTTTAAACCATTTCATATATATATTTAATTATATTACTTATTTGATGTTTTAAATCTTTTTTATTAATACATTTACTTAGGATTGTTCTCCTAGCATTGTTTAGAATGCATTTACAGCTCTGATTTGCTTCTGTGAATTTCAATTTTGTTTATATCTTGTTTTAATTGTTATTTTTATTAGTACACATTTGTAGTACATAATGATCACACTCATTGTGGGAAGTTGGTACATGTACATAACATCTTAATTCTTTTTTCATCTCCTTCCCCCCTCCCTCCCTTCACCTCTTGTTCATCTTTCTTTTTGCAAAATATCTATCTCACTGTTTCCTATTATCTACCTTTTATTTTGTTTTTTAACTTATTTATATTTTGGGCTTCTCATATAAGAGAAACCATGTGATATTTAAGCTTGTGTGTCGCATTTATTTTACTTAACATTATGGTGTTGAGGGGTATTAATTTTCCTAAAAATGTCTTTGATGTGCATTGTTTAAAATTACATTTTTACTAGTTCAGGCAATCAACTTATAATCAGAGACTGCAGTCTTGCCCTAGGTCTAGACTTTGCTGAGATCTCCTCTGTCTTCTAATTTTAGTCCTGAGTGTTAAAGCTCCTTGAACCCTTGAGAACATGGCACAGTCTCTGGATTTAGATCTTTAAATTTACATATATGTAAAAAACAGATAAATATAATTTTAAAATATAACTTATTATGTTACTTAGCTCTTCTCTATCTTTATTGTTCTTCACTTGACTTGCTAAAATCAAGAAGCAAAAGACGCCTGCTCTTAATATCTTAATATGTTTTGTGTGTTTGTGTGTTTGTGCGTGTGTGTGCATGTATGTATCTGTCTGTCTCTCCTTTGTGAATTTAGATTTAGGTTTTAGGTAATTAGTACGTAGATATCAATCAAACCTAGATGGTCTTCATAGATTGTGTCTATTATTATCATAGAAAGTATTCCTATTTGTTCAGTTTTTTATTCTGAATTCTACTTGTCTAATACTGTGGCCAATGTTTTACTCTCCTCATATCCTGAAATACTCTCTTTCATCTTTTTTATTTCCCACTCTTCTTAACCATCGTGTGCATCTTTATGATGCCCTTGTTTCAATTTGGGATGTTCTCATTGTTTTAGAAATTTTAGCAGTTGTGTTTGTAACTACAGTTCAGTATAATACATTTAATATTCTATTCATGGAGACAACATAAACTGATACTCCACTATGAGAATGTAAGAAAATGTAACTCGCCGCCTTTCAGTTCTTTCTTGTTTTCTTCCTCAACACTGTCAATATAGTAGCTCATCATATCATTCTCTTGATTCTTGTTCCATTTTGTTTTATGACAGAAAAAAGACAAAACCTTAATAATCTGATTTATCAGCTTTTAAATTAATTGGTCGACTTGGCTATAAAGTAAGCACACAATTTTATTTATACTTAAAATATTTTAAGTTATGGCTCGTTTATATGTATTTTTTTATCATTCTCTTCACTTCATGGTAATCTTCAAGCACTAGTCCAGAGTTCTTCCAGTTCAAATAGTAAATTCTTATAACACAGCTTTAAAATTGGAAACCCAATGATATTTTTATGTTTCTCTAAAAAAAAATACATTTTAAGAAGGAAGAACTTTTTCCTACAGTAAAGAGTTAATAAAGGATTTTAGGACAGTATTTCACAGAATAAAAGCCTGTAAAACACAGAAAAGAACAAGGCCAATGGCCTAAGAGTAATATAACTCAACCATTCTTGCAGAATATTTTCAGCACAAAAATTTAAATTATGTTGTTATGGTAATATGCATGTAATAAGGTTGCAAGAAAATATTGCACGACAAAAATAATATATGTGAAATTAAATGAAACTTTTTTTCTCAGCTTCACCTGCCTAGTGTCTTATATAAACACATTCCTATTTGCTCATGGAAAGAATTAGTTGAATTCACGTTCTCAGAACAGCTTGACATGTAGTCATGAAGTCCAGATTGTATTACTTTTCTAACTGTGCAAACTTCTTCTTTTGATAGAAGTAGAAGAGGAAGTTTCCAATAAGTCTGTAGGGGCCTTCTTCAAGTCTCATGTAACCCCACGAGAAAATGTCCAGGGGTCTGCTTGGCTTGGAATTAGGCCACCACAATTCGATCTGAGCTTCATGTGCTGTATCAGGGACAGCCTCAGTGTCTGTTGGGCGGCTGCACCTATCTCAGGAGTTCAGTCTCAGTGTTTTAGGAAATCTCATATGGGCTGTCCTAGAATGGACTTTATGTGCACTAATCAGTTGTGTATACCTCACACTGCCCCCTAGAGTACACGTAGTTCATAGGCACGGGTTATCTTGTACTACCTTTGAGTGTGCCAATCACAAATGCATCTTTAATTCATCGTTCTGTTAGTCCTTCACACATACACAAGCCATAATAAGATTTCTGGTTTTATTATAAAGTATTATGCCATATTCTATGTTTTTAAAACATTGCTCAAAAAGACTGTTAGATATCTCGACGACTGGACACCCTCAATATGCCCACAACCAGAAAAACAGACATATTGGCGATAACTTGTCCAGCAATTCACAAACCTCACCCACCTTGCTTGAAATACTGTCAATACTAATGATTACCTAATGCTCCTCTGAAGACAGTCACCCTCCTTCCTACACATTGGAACCGAACTCATTGCTTCTGACGCAGAGATGGTTTTCAATCAATCTGTCCTTTGTGCTAGAGTAAATGCAGGTTGGCCCTTCGCCAAGCCTATGCCCAAGACATTAGTCCTGTGTTCCCTGAGTGAATTCAGCCTTTCTTATATGATTCAGGTATTTAATCATTTCATGTCCACACAATATCACTGTGAGCCTTGGGAAGCATTACCACATTGCTGTTTTTATTTTGTCACTCACTCCCCTGACTGGTTTGTTTTTAGAGGTTTAACTGAGTCGTTAGCCTAAAGGCTGTTTCCTTTACATGTGCTGTAGAGAAGTATGTAGGAATTTCGCCAAGAGGCAATATAATGAGTGTTGGAAATGGGGAAGGTTTTAGAGTCAGATGGACCCTCATTTAAAGTCTGGCTCTGCCACTCACTTACTGAGCAACCTGGGAAAGTTTACTTAACTTCTCAAAAATCTTATTTTTTTAATCTGTAATCGTGCATACAGAACTTCAAATTGCATGATTATTTTGAAAATTAGTAATAAAATCAAAGTAACTAGTTGATTTTTTAAAATAAATGGCTCCTTTTTTATGGATATGTGTATATTTAAAAGAAATTCACAGAAAAATGTGACTTATGATCTCTAATTTTTAAAAAGGAATAGAAAAATAATCATTACCACAAAAGAGATCATTGAATATTTTAGTTCTAATGTATAAGTTCATATAGTTCATATGAAAAATCTGTCATGAATTGCAGATGTGAATTTTGAATTGCAAATGACTCAATCTAACAAGAACCATGAGAGACCCAGGACTCACTGGAAGGACCTGGCCTCCGATGCTCACACAAGCCAGCAAGGGGAGAAGATAACATAAGGACAGAGGAAATTAAGAACACAAAAACAAAATCAATGAGAATTACCCAAGAGTGCTTTGCAAATTAAAATAAAAACTCAAGTCTAGGGGTAGGGGACGCAAATTACGAAGCACTTCAGAAAAGAAAAAAATCTTTGAATCTGTGCTAGCAAGATGGATAGAAACCCTACAAGCAGTGATAGAGGACAGTATTCTAGGAGAGTAGTGTGCACCAGACACACTGATTAATATGCCATGTCCTTTAATCCCTCAAATGCTCTACTTAATAGAGAAGCAAGCATAAGAGAAGCTAAGGTACTTGAATAAAATATTACAATTAGTAATTAAATTCAGTTTTTCTTGTGAATTCAAGACTTGTATCCTGCACTGTAAAATGATGTTTCTGTTGATGATGGCTCCCACATATGACAATGGTGGTCCCATAAGATGATAATGGAGCCGAAAATTCTGATCAAGTAGTGACATCACAACCATGATAATGTCCTAGTGAAACAGATTGCTCACCTGTTTTCAGTGATGCTAGTGAAAAGAAACCCACCGCACTACCAGGTGTATTAACGTAAAGCACATACAACTGTGTATATTATATGTTTTTGATAATAATATTAAAAAACTATTTTACTGATTTGTGTATTAACTTTTTGCAGTATTTATTAGTAAACACTATACCCTTATTTATTTAAAAGAAGTTTTCTGTGAAATTCCATGCTGTTATATAGGCTTCATACATTTGTATTTACAGTCTCTACTGATTGGTCTATAGGTCAATCAAGTGATTGAGTTATAACATCTGGGTTTGTGTGGATACAATCTATGACATTCACACAATGAGAGAATTACCTGATGACACATTTCTCAAAACATATCCCTGCTGTTAAGCAATGAATGACTGTTTTAAAAAGTTGCTGTCGATTGTTGACCTGTTAGTGTGCACCAGACACACTGATTAATATGCCATGTCCTTTAATCCCTCAAAAGCTCTACTTAATAGAGAAGCAAGCATAAGAGAAGCTAAGGTACTTGAATAAAATATTACAGTTAGTAATTAAATTCAGTTTTGCTTGTGAATTCAAGACTTATATGATTCTAAAGTCACTCTCTTCTATGGTATACAGTACTATATAGTGTGCTATACCTCCTATAGGAAAATATGATGTATCTACAGAAATTGGGTAGGATCTCATTTTCATGTTGCAGCTGGATAAGTATGGTAGGGTCAGATAGAAGAAATACTTGGCAAAACATGGAATTTATTTTTAAAAAACTGAAATGTTTTGGAAGGCTACTAAAACAATTGAAAATTTTCCTGGAATATTAATTTAAAAGTGATAATTGAAATAAAATAAATTTTATCATTTGAATTACCATTGGAATGATAAAATGAAAGAGAAGCAAACATCTTAGAGACTATTAAAGAGAAACAATTGTTTTGGAAGCTGTGGCTATAGTTTAAGCAAGAATATGCATAGTATGTTCTGAACCAGCTTACAGATAAGAAATCTTGTCTAAGATTGGATTGTCTAAGAAACTATTGGATATGAAAATTAATTATGATTTGATAAGATAGGAATAAAATCAAAGTTTGCTACTGTAAAATACAGGATTTGATAGATTTTTATCCTTGGTTCCTAGAAGGGAAGTTCTAAACCATCGGCATTTCCCAAGAAATGGGAATGTCTTTGTTATTTATGAGGCTCTGGGATCACATCTAAGTTTATTGTAAGAGACAAGTTCACCCATGAGGTGTGCTGGTGCCAGTAATAGCAACCAAAAATTAGTGAGTTGAGACAAGAAATTGAGTTTGGTCACATGGCTAATGAGTGAATCAATTTATTGAACTCCCAATAGAAACACTGGATACTAAGCTCAGTGGAACTTCCTGGTTAATGCACACACTCATGTGCCAAGAGGGTGATGAATCCTGATTCCACAGGAAGATGGCACAGAAATTCTGT
This sequence comes from Hystrix cristata, assembly GCA_004026905.1. NCBI lineage: Eukaryota > Metazoa > Chordata > Mammalia > Rodentia > Hystricidae > Hystrix > Hystrix cristata. The sequence goes on from PVJO010009548.1 coordinate 61,330, forward strand.
TTGGAAGCCTCCACTACCTCATCTTATGTGTCTCTTCATTTGACTGGTCTTACTTTATATCCTTCATAATAAAACTGCAATTGTTATGTGTAGAATTTTCCTGACTTCTCACAATCGCTCTATCAATCACTGAATTTGTAGCCAGTTGAAAAGAAGTATGGGCAATCTGGAGATTCCCCAGTGTGTCTGATGTTTGAAGTATGTTAGCTTTGTTGGGCTCCATGGCTTTTAACCTCATCTCTCAGTCTTGGTAGGGAATTGATTCCATGACTCCCTATGAGTATTAAAATTCACGGATGCCCAAATCTCATAAAATAAGGCCAGGCATGGTGGTACATGCCTGTAATCCCATCACCCTGGACATTTGAGACAAGATGATTGCAACTTCCAGCACAGGCTGGGCAATTTGGAGTCTTAGCAAGAACCTGTCTCAAAATTTTATAAAAGCCGAAGGGACTAGGGAAGCTGCTCAGTGCAAAAGCCCTGGGGTCAATCCCCAGTACTGTGCGCGCGCACACACACACACACACACACACACACACACACACACACACTCTACATTTCTAGAATTAAAGCTAGGGTTCCAGCTTTAGGAGGGCTAGGACACAATCCCATTCCTTTATTACAAGTGGCAGGCCTTCTTCAAAGGGCATCTAAGGAGAATTAGCATTTCTTTAATAGGGCCAGGTCCTGAACTTTCCCACAAAGTCTGGTCAGGGAGCAGTTTCCCAAGGCATTGTGTGCTGCGTATTTATGTCCATCTGACTTCTAGGAAAAAGCCAAGAAATAGAGAAACAAAGAATACCCTAAAGACACTTAGAGATGTACTAAATTGCAATGTTGCACATATCTTATGGCAATACAGTACATCAGAAGAGAGTGGGCTTACTTGGATGAGACTCAGAAATTTGGAGAAATAATGGCCCTGTTAGCATAGGCAACCTTCACCCCATCAAGAAATCTTGTTTTTCTTAGCACACACAGTGGATGTAATTTATGGCCTGAGTGGATATTCCCACCTCGGTTGATTTCTCATGAGCCACATATATTCACATGCCCAGACAAGATCATTTCCAGTTTTCAGCACTTGTAGTTCTGGGAAGAGAAAGCTAAATTATGTGAGAGCATTCCCAGTGGGGAGACACATAGAGATAGTTGTTCTAGAAGCAATAAAACTGGGGCAATAAAGGGAATTGAAGGTTAGGTAAGTTTGAGGCCTCAGACATTGTAGTCAATTAATTATAACAGAAGGGTCTTAGCGTTGATTCCAGCTGAAATCATGAGACCATAGCAGTTGTATTAGGCTCATCATAGAAAACAATTGTTTCTGAGACCACATATAAAGACAAAGTCCCTAAAAAGCTCTTATTTTCTTACAAAATATTTCCTTCTTACCTCAAAACAAACATACTCAAGTGTATTTTAGACACGAGGAGTACAAAAGTGAATACAGAGACATTTCCCTCAAAGGATTCCCAGTCTTTTCACAAATTCCTTATGAGTTTAACAATAAAAACAATATTAGAAAATATTTATGCCCATAATTAATAAACTAGTTCTTAGCACAAAGCTGGAAAACAAAAGTAAAACAACTAATCGATAAAGTACTGTCAAAACAATAAAAGTTTTTATGATATTTAATCAAATTTCTTGTTTGAGAAGCACTTTCTCCAGATGTTTCAAACTACCCTTTACCCTTCATAAGAAACTATCATTTTGATCATTAGCTTCCATAATTTATGTGAGGTAAAGGATAGCATTAATTCACTATAAAAGCAAAGTCTGTTGTATTTTCTTCAATAGCTCCACTTCCATCCCTATATAGGAAGCATTTCTAATTTTCAATTGTCCGCCTTCTCATCTGAAAAATGAATTTAGTAATACATTCACCTAATAAACTTTATATAAGATTTTTTGGGGGGTTGCTAAGGATCAAACTCAGAGGCAAGGACTCTACCACTTGAGCTAAATCCCAAACTCCAAGTATTTTTAAAGTAAATACAATCATCCCCTGAATCCAAGAGAGATAGCTCCAGGCCCTCCCCCAGATTAAAATCCATAGATACTCAAGTCTCCTATATAAAATAGCATAGTATTTGCATAAAAACCAATGCACATTCTCCTACATATTTCATCTCTAGATTACTTATAATACTTAACACAATATATGGCTATGTAAATACTTATTCTATTGTATTGTTTGGGGGAACAACAATGTAAAAAATGTGTACATGTTTGGTACAAACAATTTTAAAAATATTTTCAATTGGCTGTTGGTTGAATATGTGAATTCTAAATATAGAGGGCTCACTATATACATAAAGCACAAAAAAAGAGTTCCTTAATCATGGTAAGCTATCAATAAATGTCAGCAGTTACTATTATTGCTTTCCAAGCTTCCTTGATTCTGTAAAGTGGATGTTCCCGGGCCCTTTGCTACACCCCTTACTCCTGTCCACTCTATGAAGGATGAAGCGGTATTTATTCCCTACCCAGTGAGCAACAGTCAGTGCTTTTTTCTTCTTCTTCTTCCACAAAAGGACTAGTGGGAGGCAGAGACCTACATAAGTGAGTCTGCTCTGGGTACTGAAATTCTCACTTGAAAGGGTGGTTCTGGAGTATGTATGGAAGGATAGGTTGTAAACAAGTCTACTTTCATTCTCACAGTGGCTTATTATTGATTTTTTTACTCTCTTACAAAGTTGAGTTTAGTGTTCCTTTGGTTCATCCTGTTGTCATATTTCTCGGTTACGTAGAACCTGGGAGCAGAGAGCAGCTAGGGTAAGAAGGGCCATTTTTATTTGGCCCTTTAAAATTCCAATATTGTTAGTAATATTTGTAGCACATACGATAGTGTATGTAAGGAACGAATAAAATTTTTCTTATCTGTGGGTATTCATTATACATGAACCAGACCATCAATTAGTCCATAAGAATTTTCTTTGAGCTACCTAGTGTCCTACTTCCCCCAGGATCTTTCTTGGTTCACAGACAAGTGAACTTCACTTGCTGTAGTTTAGATACTGACTGTGTCTCACAAAGTCCCTGTGTTAAAAGACTTTGTCTCTAGTATTTTTTGAGGTGTTGGAACCTTTGGGAGGTGGAACCTAGTGGAAAGAAGTTTGGTCATTGTAGGTTGTGTCCTTAAAAGGAATGTTGGGTCCTTGGCCCATCCTCTTCCTTTCTTTCTCCTTACTTCCCAGTTTCCATGAGGTTGAGAGCTTCTTCTGCCATGTGCTCTCACCGTGGTGTACCACCTACCGTAGGCCTAAAACAGCAGGGCTAGAAACCATGGACTGAAACCTCTGAAACCATGAGCCAAATAAACCTTTCCTCTTTTTAAGTTGATATATCAGTTATTTTGCTGCAACAACAGAAAGCTGATTCCCACATTGCTAAAGGACAAGCAGGAGTCATGACAAGTCTGCATGTGTGTGTACTTGCACATATGTATGTATATGTGTTGGAAGGAAGAAGAAAAGCTATGGAAGAAAATATTAGATATGAATTTCTCAGAAGAATGGAGTCAAACTTTAGCTTGTATGAGAATCACCTTGAGACCTTTTAAAGCATAGACTGCTAGCCTCCAACCTCATATTTTCTGACTTCATAACTGTGAAGTAGGGCTTGATCTATGAATGTTTAAGATGTTCCCAGTGATGGTATTTCTATAATTTTGGGGCATATTTTGAGACCCATTGTCCCAGAATTATTCATAGTGATGTATGTAAGTATGAAATGAGAATTCATATTACTTTCTCTGTATATTTTTAGGTTCAATAAAGTTAAAATTTTGGAATTGAAAAACACAGTAACCAAAATGAAAAATTCAGTGGTTGGGCTTAAAGACAAGATGGAAGGAACAAAAGGAAAAATAAGTGAACTAGAAGATAGATAAAAAGTAATTTAAACAAAGAACAAAATTGAAAAATTTTTGAACAGAGCCTCCAGGACATGTAGGAGTGTAAAAAAATTCCAAATTTTATATCATTGAAATTTTAGAGGAGTAGGAGAAAATGGACAAGGCTAAAAAGGGCTAAAAGACTGATTGAAAGTTCACACTTATATTTTTGCTTAATATATTTTTGCAGCTTTGAGATTAAGTCCATAAATTTAGCATAAATTTGATTATGCTAAAATTGTATGCTATGCATAAATTTAGTCCATAAATTTAGTATTGTCACATCCTCTTCATGAAGTGAACATTTTGTCATTTTGAAATAGCCTTCTTTACCGCTGGTGATTTTCTTTATTTTGGAAGCTACTTCATCTAATATATTTTTTTTTTTTTTTGTGGTGCCAGGGATCGAACTCAGGCCCTTGTGCTTGCAAGGCAAGCACTCTAATCACTGAGCTAAATCCCCAGCCCCTACTTCATCTAATATTAATATACTCATTCTAGCATTTTATAAAATTAGTATCAGCATGCTATATATTTTTCCAACTTTTACTTTCAACATATTCTTTTAATTTTAAGTGCTCTCTTGTAAGGAGCATGTAATTGAAGCTTGCTTATTGCTCAATTTGCAATCTAACCCTTTCATATTATTAGTTAAGACCATTATATTTAATGCAATTTTGTTATACTTTATTTTGCATCTACCTGTTTGTGACCTGTTGTCCATGTATCATTTGTTCTGTATTCTTGTGTGCCTCTTTCTGGACTGACCATTGTTTATGACTCTATTTTATCTCTTTTGTTGGTTTATTGGTTGTAAAATTTGATGTTATTTTTAATGAGTCCTGTGGGTTTGTAGTATACATCTTTAATTTACCATCACATCTATTTGAGTGATTTCCTATCACATACATACAAGAATTTTACAACTGTGTGGTGGACCTAATATGGTCAACTTGAGCCAGAACGCCCAGCTGGACTGAGTTGATGTGATGCTGGGCATACAAGATCCACCTGAGGGTTGTTGCGGACGCAACATAAGGCAGAGTGGGAGCCGTAGCTAGTTGGCAGGCTGTTTTCCAGGAGAAGCTCTGCTGCGGCTGGTTCTTCCGGAGGGGGCTCGGCTGTCCTCGTCAAGGAAGGAGCTCGGGGCCTTGCTGTCGTTGAGGATGGCTGCTGTTGCTTCGGAGGAGCTCTGGTTGTCATCTCTGCTGCGAACATCATATCCTGGCTCCAGCCATCATGTGCAGACACGGACGTACATGGACAGTGCTGTAGGCTCCCAGCCCTCAGGTGGATCCTTTGGGTCTCCAGTGCCTAGACGGACATTCGGCACCTTCTGCATTTGGCTTCTAGGTGAATATTGTAATCTGTAAATGTCCTCTAGTAAATCTGCTCTCTTATGACCATTGGTTCTAGCAAACTAACTAAGGCAAACTGCATACATCCTCTCTCTTTGCCCAAAGCTATTGATTTTTTCCTTTTTAACAGACTTTCAAAGAAGTTTTGGATTTTCAGAAAAAGTAAGAGGAATCCAGAGTTTCTACCTACCTCCCATCCAGTTTCCTGTATTACTCGTATTATTGGTAGTAGTAGTGGTAGTAGTAGTTACTGGTGCTGTATCCCTTTCTGAACCCAAGGCCTCATGCATAATAGGCATGTTCTCTGCCACTAAGCTACACCCATAGATATTTTCTTCTATTAGTAATATATTCTATTAGCATGGCACATTTGCTATGATTGATGAGTCAGCATTGGCACATTGCTATTACTAAAGTTTATATTTCTTTGCATTTTAGTTTAGGCACCTTGCTCTTTCAGGATCCTATCTACGATTCTAGACTGTATTTAGTCATCATATTTCTTTAGGGTTCTCTTGACTGTGGCAGTTTCTCATGGTTTTCTTCCTTTTGATGATGTTGACAATGTTGAGGGGTGTTGGACAGATGTTTTGTAGAATGTCCTTTTAATTCACTTTGTTTAATGCCTTTTGAATTTTGAATAAGACTAGGGTCCTGAGTTCAATCCCCAGCACTCCCTCCCCCCAAAAAGACGAGGGTTGTGGGTTGCTTGAAAGAAATCACAAAATGCCACTTCCATCACATCATATCAACACACTGTCAGTATGATTTAGGAGTATGAAACTGGATTGGCCATCTAGCAAAGGAAGTTGTTGCCAAGGTTATTCATGGTATACCTTGGAAGGAGGTCCTCTGCATGACCCACACCTAATGAGCAGGAAGTTGTGTACCTCCTCCTTGAGGATATGCTACTTACAGAAATTGTTTGGAATTCATCTGGAAGGGGATTTTTCTCTTCTGTCCTATTTGTCATATTCACTAATTTACTTGTAATGGATTCATGTATACTTTTTTTATTCTTTTAGCTATACTCCAATACTGTTTTACTTATTTTATTTTCTCAAATTTTCTTTCAGTTGTTTCCTGAACTCCTTTGACATACCCCATCAAGACATGTGATTTCTTTTTAGAATTTCTTACTGGTTGTACACAATGTTCAACATTAATTTTATATATTTCCTGCTCAGTCCCAGAGTCAACTGTCTCTCCATGAAACATGGTTCTTTTTTGTTAGAGAATAGTATTATGAAACAAGATCTGAGTACATAATTTGCTTATTTCTATTGTTATGTTATTTCTTTTAGGGCCTCTCAGTTGACAGGACAAAAAAAGTATGATTTGTACAAACCTGAATATATGTACATATTTATAAATATTTCTATATAAAATGAAACAGAACTGCAGTAAGCCAAATATGAGTTTATACTGATGACATTAATTAATTAGCATATAGATCATTTAGCTTCTCTCCCTTGTTTGCCTGTTATTTCCCACTCTTAAAATAAGAAACCTGCCTCCCACCATCTGTCATTTACTTACTTAACAGTATACATGAATAGCAGTATAAAAATTGTTAACCATACTCTTTTGGGAAACAGCTTTATTAGCTATAGTTCCATACTTGGTGTTGTTCCTTTTGCCTTTAGATTTATAGACTCTACTCATTTCCACAGAGAGTCAGATCAACGTCAGCTTTTTATTTATTTTTATTTATTTTTTTAATTTTTTTTTATTTTTACCAAGAACATGTATTGGTACATTGTATACATAGTGATCACATTCATCAGTTAATTTGTACCTGTATATGATACATCTTGGTTCTCCTCCTTCTTCCCCACCCCTCCCTTCCACTCCCCCTCCATTCCCTATTTTTTTTAAATTTTATTTTAATGGTACATTTTAGATGTACATAGTGATAACATTAATCATAGGGGATTTGTACCTGTACATGATGTATCTTGTTGCTTCTTTTTTTCCCATTCCCCTCCCCTCACCCCCTCCTCCCTCCCTATCTACAAAAGCTTTGTTTCCATTTTTTCCTTCCATTTCTTAATTCTCTTGTCCTCTGTTCTGTTCCCCCTCCCTTGTTCCCTTTCCCATTTGGACATTTTCTTCCCTTTCCCATAGCTTTCTTTACATTTCCCCCCTTTTTCCCTTTCTTTTCTTTTTCCTTTCCTTCTTTCCCTCTCCCCCCTTTCTAATTCTCCTCCCTATTGAATATTATCTTTCTTTTACATAGTATCTATTATACTTTTTTGTCCTTATTTACACTTATGATTTCTCATAT